>QAPF01001087.1:0-13343 GCA_004367935.1 Colletotrichum sidae | reverse complement strand
TTTTAAAACTTCTATAATTATATTATTATAATATTCTAAGCTATTTAGTAACTAATATTATAATAATATATTAATATTAAAATACTATTAGAAGATGGAGTTATTAGTAGAATTAAAAAGAATAAAACTAGGATAATAAAGAAGAATCTAGCGTTTAAGAGTAGGGTGTTTAAAAATAATTCTATATACTTCAAATATATATATCTTAGAAGTAGCCTGTTAGATATCTAAAAAGATATAAATCTTAAAGTTTATTATAAAGATTACTATTAGCTAAGAGTGAGGAAGGCTAAAGATAGTACTATTATAATAATCTAAGGTTAAATATATTATATTATATACTATTAGTATAATCTTATTATAATTTAAAGATTTAAAGAAACTTTAGCTATAGCTATTAGTATAGAGTAAGCTAGAGTATAGGTTCTAGCTGAGAGCTAAATATTCTCTAGGTAAAACTAAAGATTTTAATAGAAATATATATAGTAGTTATATTAAAAGTCTTTAATCTATTTAAAGTTATATACTTCTTAGTATCTTTTGAAGAAGCTATACCTAGTAGTTAGGTCTTACTTTATAAACCCTATAGATACTACTAGTATTAAAGAACTATTAAGATAGAAGAAACTTCAGGTAGTAAATATATTTAGTTAATATAATATTTAATAAATAGGGAAAGTATAAGTTTATCTATTATAATTACTCTATAAAAGATTATAGTTATATAATCCTAATACTAGCTAGTTAGTAGTAGCTATTATTAACTATTAATAGTTAATAGCTATTAATAGCTAATAGTAAGAACTAATAGCTAGTAATAATTCCTATATAGTTTATATAATTAGAAAGTATATGACTACTAGTTATACTTACCCACTATAGGATTTAAACCTACTACTCTTATTATAATAATAAGAACTAGCTAGATATTAAACTAATATATTAAGCGGGAAGAAATATATATAGCAATAATATATTAAGATATAATTTAGCTTATACTTTAAGAAGTATAGAAGTTTATTAAAACTTTAGAAGTATTTCTTACTATTTTAAATATTTAAATAAATACTTAAAATATCTATTAAAATTATTAGATAGAGAGAGATATACCTTAAGTATATACCTCATAGAATTATATTAATATATTCCTATTAGATATCTAGTACTTCTATAGCTTCTTAAGTAATTTTAGATCTAATAATAATAATAGAATTAATTTAATAATTAAAAGTCTTATCTATATTATAAAAGAACTATTTAAATTAAAAACCTCTTAAAACCTTAAAGAGAAATATCTACTTCTTTTAGAAAGATTATTTTAAATAATTTAAAGGATTAAGTCTTTTAGATTAATTAGATTAAGTCTTTATATTAGTTTTATGGCTTTTAGAATTTTATAAACTCCTTATTTTATAATAAAATTCTCTTAGGAAAATCTAATGAAAAATATAAGAAACTTATTATTAAACTAAAGGTCCCTAAGATTTCGAATTATTTAATAAGAATTTAATAATTATTATAAGGTTTATTTTAATTTCAAACTATAACTTTTAAAATTAAAAAAGATATTAGGATTATCTTTATTAAGAGAGATATTACTTTGCATATTATAGCTTTTAAGTACCTTTTAACTACTAATATAGCTTTCTAGAAGAAAAAACAAATTAAATATACCTTTTAAATAAAAATATATTATAAGAAAATAAAAAAGATTTAAATAGTATCGAAGTATATTAGAAATATAATCTCTAGATTTCTTAAAATATTCTTATAATATTATAAGAAGTCTTAATATCTAGCTATTCAAATTTAAGAGCTATATAAGTTATAATAAGATAGAGAGGAAAGTAGAAGTAATTATAGAATACTAAGTAATACTTATAAAGTTTATTAAGAAGAAGTTAAGTTCTAAGAATAATATAAAAACCTAGATCTCTTAATAAGAAAAAGCTATTTATAGATACTTTAATACCAAAGTTCTAAATATTTATAAGCCTATTATTTAATTTATAAAATATATTATAATCCTTATAAATATTTAGATTAAGTTTTAGATTCTTTTATATTAAGTTATAATGTCTTAGAAAACTTAAGATAATAATTAAATAATTACTAAGATTATTAGTTAGATTTACTTTTTTATTTTAAACTAAAGAATTACTCTAATAAAAGCTAGACTAATAAGAAAAGTATTTAACCTTATAAATATTTAGATAAATAATAGAGAAGTAGTAAAGAGATTTCTTCTTCTTATAAAAAGTTAAAACTTAAGTTAAATCTAGAGGGAGAAAAGTACTTCTAGTTAATATACTAATAAGTATTATAAGTAAGATTTAAATAATAATAAGAGATATAAGTTGAATAGAAATACTAACTATAAGATTGACTAGATAAAACACTTTCTCTTAAAATGTTTCTATATTAATAAGAAGATCTAATATTATATTTAGAAGTCTAATTAAAAAATCTAAAATATTTTAAATAAGAAGATAAAATCTAATAAAGATTTCGCAAGATATATAAAAAAGATTATAAATTTAATTTTAACTTCTTAATTATATAAATAGTTTTATAATATAATAAATACTATTCTAATAACCTTAAATAAACCTTATATTTTTATAAACTCTATAATTCTAAACTTAAGATTAATAATATATATTTTACTAATATGAAGTAGTTTTAAACTTTTATAAAATCTTCTATAAATAACTACTTCTAGGTTAAAATTTAGAAGATTCCTATTGAAAAGTATAGTATTATAATAATTACTATTTAAAGCTCCTATAGACCTATAAAACTATAACTCTATAATATAATACTTTACTCTAACCTTATAAGTAACTTAGTTTTACTTAAGAAGCTTTATAAGAGAAGTTTATAATAAGATTGAAACTTAGGAAATAACTATATATAGAGAATAAATAGGACTTATCTCTATTTTTTAAATTTTAAAATAAATAATATATATTTGAATATAATCCTATAGAAGAAGTTACTTTTGAAGTATTTATATTCATAAAGCCTCTATTTTAGAATAAATCTCTAAAGCCTTATTATCAATATAAATGGACTATTTCTATATAAAAGTACTTTAAAGTAAAATCTTAAGAATTCTAATATATAAAACTAAAGTATCTAGACTTTAAAGTAATAAACTATTTACTAATATCTATTAGGAGAATAAGACTAAAATCCTAATTTCATATAGTTTTAACTCTAAACTATAATATATATATAAGAAGAAAGATATATAGAGTAATACATAGAACTCTAAAAAAAATAGTATAATATACTAATTTAAAAGATAAAATTACTATTAAATTTTACAATTTTAATAAAAACTATAAAAACTATATATTAATAGTAATCTTTATAGATTAAATAACTAGTTTAATATGAGACTTCTATTTTTATTTAAAAAGAATAGAAGAAGTTCTAAAGATAATTAGAAACCTCTTTAACCTTTTCAAAATAATATATAAAATTATAATTAAAAAGATTAAAGTAGATAATAAGATCTAGAAGTATAGAGTAATCTAAGTAGAGATTTATAAGAGAGATATTAAGTTTAAACCTTTTATATTAAATATTTAAATATAAAATAGAAGAATAGAAAGAATAATAATAGTAATTAAGAAGTATATAAGATCTATAGCTATTAAAATATTTCTACTTTATAATCTATAACTTGAAGTCCTTAAAATAGCTACATATTTATATAATTATACTTTTTTAATCTTAAGAAATTAGAAGATACTACATAAATAATTCTATTAATATTTCTAGAAAGATAAGAATACTTATATATTAATTCTAGATTTCTCTTATTTAAAAGTATATAGATATTATATTTATATAATAACTTATAGAACTTAGTTGAAATAAAACTAATATTAAAAAGTTATATTAAAAGTTCTATTAGAATTCCTAATAAGCTATATTTCAAATAATTCTTTTAAAATAAAAAGAAAAATTAAAAATAAGTTTTTACAATTTAAAATATAGTATTTAATAAAAAAGAGTTCTTTAATAATAGCTTTAAAGAGTTTATATATAAGATATTATAAATAAACCTTAAGGAGATTTAAAGGTGGATTATTAAGCTTATAGAGTAATTAAAAATTGTATTTATAAGATAAGATATTAATAAGGAAGTAAATAAAATTACTAAATAGTGTTTAATTAAATTGAATATTAAATAAGTAAGTATTTAAAACTCTAGAAGAAACCTATTTATTTTAAAATAGAATTTAAATTTTAGCTTATTCTTCTTCTTTCTTTAAAACCTTTAAGTTTTATAATAGTCTTTAAAAGGATAGTAAAGAAAAAATATAAAGAGGGGGAATAGTTATAAACTTCACTTATAATAAGATATATCTTATGAATATCTTTTAAAATAACCTTTTTAATAAGATATAAAATATATAGAAATTTGAAAACTTATATAAAACTAATTACTTCTTTAGATAGATACTTAAAACCTAGCCAGCTTAAGAATCCTATTAAGATAAATAACCTAAAATAAGTAGTAATAAGGCTACTAATATATAAAATAAGTAAAAAGAGATATAAATAGCATTTTAATTATTTAGTTAATTACTTATTACTTTTAAGTAGTTTAAAAAACTTAAAATAGAATTAAGAAAAACCTTATATACTTTTTTGAAGATCCTAACTATTATAATATAATATAAAATCCTCAAACTTTAAAAATATATATTAATAAGAATTACTTCTACTTTTAATATCTTACTAATAGCTTATAAGCTGAAAAGAACGTCTAAATTATATAAAGAAGAAAAATATAAACCTTTAGGATATTTACCTATTAGCTTAAGGATTTTAAGAAGCTAAAAAAGTATATTTAAAAAGCTACTAGATCTTATAATTATAAATTAAAATTAACAAGCTAATTATAAAAAAACTAAATAGTCTTTAGATATTATTAAATTTATACTTATAAGTTTAATAAGTATAAATAGTTATTAAAATTGAAAGTTTATCTAGTTATAAGAAGAAACTAATAATTTAAAGATAAATATAGTGTTTATATAATAATACTTATAAGAATATTATTTAAAATACTTATAATAACTACTATAAAATTCAACTTCAAACTCTTATAATATAATATAATAAATATTTTTATTTATACTAAGATTAATAAAGAGATCTATATATAAATACCCCTAAGATATAAAATACTAAATAGAATTTTAAAACTCTTAAAAGCATTTTATAACTTTTAATAATTCCTTATATTATAATAATACTATCTTAAGAAAAGCTTTAAAGATTTATAATTCTCTTATATTTCTAGAGAAGACTATTATTAATATAAAAACTAAGTCCTTTTCTTCTTTTATACTAATAACTATATTTTAACGTTCTTAAAAATATATAAAAGTCTTATAAGAAAAACTATATAAGACTTCTAGTTATAATACTACCTTAAGAAAAAAAACTTATAATAATTCCTTAGTATTAAGATCTTATATAATTAAGAAATTTAAAGGTTATAATTCTTATACATTATATATATAGAAAAAACTTATAAATTCCTATTAGAAAGATACTAATTCAAAATAAGAAATAAATCTCTTATAATATATTTAGAACTCCTCTCATATAAAAGAAAGGTTTTATATTATAAGATAAATTTCTACTAGAAGAAAGTAAGTATAATACTATATATAGTAGTTATAATAAGGCTTAATATAATATTTACTATTAATTAATTAGCTTCCTTCAACTAAAACTTTAGCCCTTAGTATTAAGAAATAGTAAACTAAATACTTAAATATATCTATAAGACTTAATATTTATATTTTAAATATAATATAAAACCTAAAAGTCTAGAAGATATCTTAATAATATCTTTAAATATAAGCTTTAGAGATAATATATAAAATTAAAAGAACTTTTAAAACTTTATAATAAAATTATTTAGAAAGAATATTACTTAAAAAACTATAAAGCAATCTATAATTACAACATTAATTATAAAAACTAAACTACTCTCTCTTTCTTTAGTAGTAAAAGAAATACTATTTATAAGCTACTTATTAGTCTTATTACAACTCTAGCTACTAATAAAGAATTCAAAAGAAATAAAATTCCTAATTAATAAGAATTAACTAGTAATAATAGAAATCTAATATAATAATCTCTAAATAGTAAGTCTTATTTCTAAAAAAAACTCATAAGACTTTAAATCTATCTAAAATATATAGATATCTATAACTACTAATTCTACTAAGAAATCTCTAAAAAAGCTATTAATTATTTATACTCCCTTAGTATAACTAATAGTAAATAGTTCAACTAAAATCCTACTAATATAACTATTTAAAGAATTCTAAAAATAACTAGATTTAAATTATATATAAAACCTCTTTAAAAGAAATCATATAAACAGCTTTAAAAAAGATAAAGAAATATAACTTAAACTCTCTTAAACTAAATAGTATAAAATATAAATAAATAATGAATTATATAAAATTACTATTAAGCTTAAAAACATAAAAAAGTAAAATATTTCTTAATTTAAAATTGAAACTTAAAAATAAGAAAATATCTAAAAACGCGAAGCTTATAGATTAAAACTAATCCTCTAGAACTAAAACCTAAAATAACAAACCAAACTACCATATTACTATTTTGAAAAGCTATTATAATAAGTAACTTACTTATAAGTTTTAAGAAGTAATTTAAAGAAGATATTAGGAGTATAGCTATTTAAATAAAATAAGAAGTAAATATTAAGAAAATAATATAAATTAACAATTAGGCTTTTATTTAAAAAGAAAAAGCTAATACTACTAATACTACTTATAAAAGAATTATTCAAAGAAATTATAATAGCAATAAGAACTATAAGAACTATAGAAACTATAAATAGAATATAAAAAATAAGTATAAGAATCAGATAACTTTTAATATAATTAGTATAAATGGTAGTAATAATATTATAAAACTTCTAATACTTAGTAGAAACTATTTAAAATATATAAATTAATAAAACTGATTAGAAGACTATATAAAAAATGCTTACTACAAACTCAATACTATTATTATTATAAATAGTAAGAAACTTAATATAAAGATAAATAGTTATCTCTATATTTAAATTATAAGTATTACTAACTAGATAGTACTTATAATAATAGTAAAAACCTTAATAATAAATCTTAAAAATACTATAACTTTTAATAAGAAAAAATAAATAATTCAAATAGAAATTATAAAACTCTATTTTATCCTCCTTATTTATATATTAATACTTATAATTAGATAAAATTAGAATTACTTCAATAGCTTTAAATATAAGAATCTTAATATTCTTAATTATAAGAAAGTTCTTAATAATAATAGGTTTCTTCTACTTCTTAGGAATAAGAATAAATAACTAAGAAGTAGATATAGAATACTTTATAAGTATCTTAAAATAATAAGAAGTTCCCTCTTTAAAATTCTTATTATTAATAATATTTTTAATATTTTAATTAGTAGCCTTATTACTCATTACGATATAACTAATTTTTAAATTAATAGTAGATAAAATAATATTTTTAATTACTTTTATATAAACTTAGAATTATTAAGAAATATACTAAAAGCAGTAGAAGCTTCTTTAAGAGAATTTTTAGAAGTAAGAAAAAATATCTTAAGATTTCTATATAAATTAGTAATATAATAATAAAAGAATTCATTTTAAAAATTCATATACTATTTAATAGAAAATTATAGCTAAAGAGAGAAGAACTAAGATATATAGCTATATAATAAAACTAATAATTTATATTAAAACTTAAGAGCTTTTAACTAATAAAATAATAAATATTAAAAATAAGATTAATACTACTTAGCTAATTATAATACTCCTTTATATAACTATTAATTATTATTTAAAGAATTAAAAAAAAAAGATTCAGAAATTATATAACTTTCTTAAAAAACTTATAAATAAAAAGATCTATTTTTAAATCTATTTATAAAGCTTATATAAGTAGGGAGAAATTCTAGAAATCTCTTTTTAAAAAGGTATATTTAATAGAAAGAGATATATCTTAAGTATATATTTCATAGAATTATATTAATATATTCCTATTAGATATCTAATACCTCTATAGCCTCCTAAGCAATTTTATATTTAACAATAATAATATAATTAATTCGACAGAAATATTAAAAATACTATTACTAATTTTATTATATTAGAAAACTTAAGAGAAATATTATATAGTTTCTATCATAATTAAAATAATTATATCTAAGAATCTTAAGTATATATAGCTATAAACTATAGATTTACAATCTTATATATTTAAAAGGCTAATAGCTTGCTTTCTACTATAACTATTAGTAGATATATTACTCCCTGAAGTTTGGCTTTAACTTCTTACTCCTATAGAGTCTAATAATAGAACTAGGGGTAAAATAATTAATAATAATAAAAGGATTGATTACTATTTTAACTAGTTATAAAGAAGTGTTAGTATAAATACTATTCTTAGATAAAGCTTATAGTTTAATTTATATATAAAGTAAAAAGCCCAGATACTATTTAAAGTATAAAGTAAAAGTAACTAGATACTCTTATATTTAAAGCTTAATTAATAAATAAATAAATAAAATTATAAGATTCTAAATCTAAAGTACTTTAATGATAATAAAAATATTATTCATTAGTTTTGTCTAATATCTAATATCTCATTATATTTAGAATTATAGTTTTATAATTATTTCTATAATTACAAATATCTTAGTATTATTATTTAGATGAATTTCTTCTTCTTCAAGCTTTTTACTTTATATAGAGAATATTTAGTATCTAGCTAAGATTTATATTCTAATCTACTTTATACTAATTACTATAGTTATAGTTACTTTAAGTCTTTAAATATTATATACTAATAATATATTAATAGTATATAATGGTATAATACTTCTAACTTTTAGTTATCTTACTTAATAATACTATTTTAAGCCTTTCTGAGTATTAGCTAATAATTATTATAGATTTCAATATATATATCTTTTCAGATACCTAATAAGCTACTTCTAATATATATTCAAAGTATTTAATATTATTTCTAAATATCCTACTTTTAGATATTAGATTTTTTTTATTCTTTTAATTTTATACTTCTTAGTTATACTAAGAGCTTTATCTACTAGTAATATTTTAAAGTTAAACTTAATTATAACTATTTTAAGAAAGTTAGAAAGAGTAGTAAAATCGCTTTTATATAATACTAGCTTATTTAGGCTTTTATAAAGATAGCTATAGCTTTTATAGTTATCAATAGCTTTAATAAGATTAATATTTATATCGAAGTTATAAGGGTTAAATATAATAATAATAATATTATTATTATTATTAGTAGTAGTAGTAGTATTATTATTATAAGATAAAGAGAAGGCTAGTGTTCTATCGCTTTCTTTTATCTATAAGGCTAGTATTATTAAGATATATTAATAGTATTATTAGTAGCTAGTTAGTATAAGTTAATATTATAAGTATTACTATAGTAAGTTTAATACTTCAAAGCTACTACTAAGACTATTATGCAGCTTATACTAGTAAGTTCGTATATCTGGTTATCACTTTATTACTTTATATTACCTATTTCTAAGTTAAAGCTAGGTTTAAACTAAATACTATACTACTAGGTCCCTTTTACTATATTTACTTATAGAGATATATATAGGCTATATTATATTACTAAGCTTTTTTTATTATAGAGATTTAATACTAAGTATTATATAAAGCTACCTACTAAATAGGGGGCTGAATATATAATACACCATAATTATTTTTATAATATAATATTTAAGTTTAAAAGATTCAAATATCTTATGATATATTAAAATAATAATTTAAAACTATAAGTTATCTCTATTATTGAGATAAGTATAGTAGAAGGATATATGCCCTATAGCCTATATAGAGAGCTAGGATAGCTAGGAATAGATTATATATTATATATTATAGTAGCCTTAAGTTACTATAAAATAAAAGCCTTCTTATAGCTACTACTAAGTAGCCTACTTAATTAAAATCTTATAACTTATAGAGATCTACTTTTTACTATCATAATTTTACTTACTAAGCTTTTAGCTATAAATCCTTATAATTCTTCAATTTCTACTTCTTAAAAGGATACAGCTGGGGTACTAGTAATAGCTTTATGACGAATAGCTACTAAATACTTAGTATTTATATTAAAAGTAATATCTAAATATATAGTATTCAAATATATAGTATTTATAGTAGTATTTATAATAGTATCTATAGCTACATCTAAATACGTAATATTTATAGCTATATTAAAAATACCTATATCGAAAGAAGAAACCTTAGAAGCTACTAGTAAATATATAGTAATATTTATACTATTTAAACCTTATATAGTAAGCTATATTATAATATTAATAGTAATATTTATATTATGAGGATCAACCCCTTTAGCTACTAATAAGTTAAGTAATATAATAGTTACTGAATAAAGTAATACTATTATAATAGTATTTATATACCTTTTTAAGTAGTAGTTATCTTTTATAGAAATTATATTGATATAGCTACTTAGTATTAAACTATTAGTAATTTTAGTATTATTAATATTAGAGACCTTAATACCTACTCCTAATTATAAGGACTACTTGAAATTTCCTAGTTATCCTTATAGCTTCTTTTATAAAGGTACTATCTTATATAAAATTAAGAAATAACTAATAGTAATTTCAGATAGCTATATATTATAGCTATAAGCTTCTAAGATATATAAGATTCAGTAAGTTATAATAAAGTTATTACATAGCTGATAGATCTAATAGTATAATTACTACTATATATTATTACTAAACTCTATGTAAGCTGATTTTATAATATTTATTTACTATTTATTAATTAATCTTATCTTATAAGAATTATATTTATATAGTATATTTTATATATTTTAATATAAAGGTTAGTCCCTACTAAAGTTTTATATTAAATAGTTAGCTATTAATAGAACTCTAGATATGCCTATAGAAATCTCAAGGTTTTATATCTTTATTTCTTTCTATTATTTTAAAGTTAGATTATAAATTATTATAATATTAGAAGTTTTATAACTATTAGAAGCTAGCTATAAGAAATAATTTAGTTATATTTTAATAATGTTATAATAAACTTAAAGAGTTTATATATAAAGTGAAAATTCTTTATTAAACTATAGGAATAGTAGTTATATAGAATACTGATAATAATATCCTATATAAACCCTAAGACTTAAGTTTATAATATACTTCCTACTATCCTTCTATCCTATTACTATAATAATATTTAGTATTAATAGTTTTAATAATATATTAATAATATCTAATTACTTAAGCTAGTGTAACTAATTAGAAAAATCTACTAAGATATTTCCCTTAAATATTATTAATATTAAATAATCCTTTTAATAAGAAAATTCAAATACTACTAATATTAAATAGTCCTATTAATAAGAAAATTCATATTATATTTACTTTAAGTAATCTTATATTATATTCTTCTTATTATTAATCTATAGGAAACTTCCTTCTTCTTTCTTTATATAAACTTATTTTTTCTTCTTTAGAATTATATAACCTTCTATTTTATACTTATTATAATATTACTATTTCGCTATCTTTTTATCTATACTTCTCCTTTTTATATTCTTTTTATTATTATATCTATTATTATTATTACTAGTTCTAAACTTTTTAATAATAATTCTTCTTACTATTATACTCCTTTTAAATTTAATTTTTATACTTATAATAGTTATATTATTAAGAGTACTTCTAATAATAATAATAACTAACTTCCCAATATAATTATTTCTACTTATTTTAACTATTATTCTAAATATAATAAGAATAGCTTCTTTTAACCTTATATATTAAGTTATAGCTAATTCTATTGTAAATATCTGAAGTTAAAGAATAAGTATAAGTAGAACTCTTACTTCTTTACTATTAGTTCTAAATTATATATTACGAACTATTAAGTTAATATTCTTATTATACTTAGTAAATATATTATTATCTCTATAATTACTACTACTAATAAAAAAGTATTTCTAAGAATTATTATACTTCTATCTTTTTATTAGAATTTTCTATTATAGCTTAATATTATAATAACTATTTTTACTATATCTAATAGATACCTCTAGCTTATATTACTATTATACTTACTACTTTCTTATTATATATTAAAAGTATTCTTATATCTACTTCTATTTTTATTTCTAAATAGGTTTTTATTAACCTTAATAGTATTATATAGATAATAGTAAGTTTTTCTCCCTTCCTTCTCTTATTTTTATTATATTGACTTTTCTATAATAAAGTATTATAATATATTCTAATAGTTATACTATATCCTACTAATATTATAACTATATCCTTAGCTTTATTAATACTAATTTACCTATCTACTACTATTATAATATTACTAGTTCGTACTAATACTAATAATATCCTATTTTTAAATTAGTATTATATATCATTATTCTTAATAATAAGGAGGAGGAGGAATAAGATAATAATAAGAAATAAGAAGAATATTAGGAGTATAAAGAGGAGTAGGATAATACTAATCCTTTTATTTAATTTATTTATTTAGTATTTAAAGAAAAAGCTTTATAGTAATATATATATATTTCTTAGGAGCTATTGTATTATTTAATTTACAATTTATATAACTCTTTATTATTAATAAATTAATATGTATTTATTACTCTTTCTAGTATTTCTATATTATAGTTCAAATTATAATACAATCTTATTATTAATAAGACTTTCTAAAAACTCTTATATTAAAATATTATAATCCTTTTATTTAATCAGTATATTATAATTATATCTTTACCTTAAAGTATTCTTTACTATTAATATCTCTTTAACTTTATACTCCTCTTAAATTTTATTATCCTCCCCAGTAAGAATTAGAATGAAATTAGAATATATATTTATATATTATTAGAATAATAATAAACTATCTTCTATTTATTCAATAAGATTAATATAAAATATTAAATAAATATTTATAGAGATATCTAATATAACATTTAGCAAGCTTAATATATTGACTATTTAATATTTAAAAACTATTCAATTAAATTTCTTATTTAATTAATTTATCTTAATATAATATAATAATAATTATACTTTTTTTCTCATTTAGAATTTCTTAACTACTTATTATATTCTATTAGTATTGATTTTATTATATTACTATATATATACTATTACTATTTAAATTATAATAATACTATTTTTAAAATAAGATAAAAATATTAAAATATATTTTAAAT
>QAPF01001086.1:0-13645 GCA_004367935.1 Colletotrichum sidae | reverse complement strand
GTAATATATATTATATATAATCTTACTATATAGATATAAAGTATTATTCTAATTATTTATTATTATTATTCCTATATTATATAATATAAGGCGTTATATAAGGCTCTAGATCTATAGTATAGTAATTATTTACTAATTACTATACAATTAGCTATAGCTAGTACTAAATACCTAGTATTTATTACTAGTAGGGCGTAGAAAGTATACTACTATATATATAGTAATACGTATAGTTACTATATACCCTCAAGTATAGTACAACTAATAGTAAGATTAGTATTTAAATCTACTATAATAACTAGTAAATAATATACTTTATAATTATTAAAATAGTATAATCATATATAAAGCTATAATAGATAGAAATCTAAAATTACTAATTATAATAAAAAGCTATATAGAAATACTGTAAAATTAAATATATATTTTTACTTTAATTTATAACTAATAGTTTTATAAAGTCTGTCTAGAATTACTAATGTAGTATTTTTATTATTCAGATTTATATAATAAACTAATTAAATTATTTAAAGTTATAATAAGAAGAAGAAATTTAAAAAAGGTTTTTAATATTTAAAACTCTTAATAAGAGTTCTAACTTCTAGTTAAAATCTATAAATCCTAAGTTATAATAATAATAAAATTAAATAAAAGACTTTAGAATATTAAAAATATCTTCTAGTTAATAAGAAGTGTCTAAATAGCTTATGAATAATACTATTCTTTTTATCATAAGAATAGAAGTTTAATAAAAGTAATAAGGTAATAGAAAGAGTTTTTTATAAGATATAAATAGAAGGTTTAATTAGTATTATTTAAAAAGGCTAGTTTATAAGTAGAATCTTTAAAGCTAGGGAGATATATTAAGAATAATATACTTAAGAAGTAAAATTTATACTAGTTAAACTTTAAGTATTAGTACTATTTCTATAGGCTTTGACCTATTCAAACTATTTGAAATAGAGTTTTATATAGTATATATAGCTATATTTAGTTATAGATAATATATACTAGATTTCACCCCCTAATTATATGTAACAACTAGGATACTATACTACCTTTTCAGGGATATCTATTAGGAATAAGCCCTATATTTAGATATTATTAGAAATAATATATTAAGAATAATATATTTAAGAGGTAGAATATATATTGATTGAACCTTAGATATTAATATTAACTCTATGAGTTTTACTTCCTTCAAACTACTTAATATAAAACTCTATATAATATATAAGATTATATTTAATTATAAAATAAATGATAGATTTTATTTCATAATTATCTATTATAATCAAGAATCTTATAATACTAAAGAAACTATTAAATTAAAAGAATATATTTATTGGTTTATCTAGAGGGTAATATATACTATATATAATCTTACTATCTAGATATAAAGTGGTATTCTAGTTATGTATTGTCAATTTTATTATATTATATAATATAGGAATAATAATAATAAATAACTAGAATACTAGTTTGCACTTACATAGTAAGATTATATATAGTCTATATTACCTTCTAGATAAAATAATAGTAAAATATAAGAGATTTACTAAGTAAATAGTTTAATTTAATATCTTTATTTATTACTAGAAATATAATATATTACAAATAATATAAATATAATTATATATATTTATAATATAATATAAGTACAAAACATTCTAAATTACTATATTACAAATATAAATATATATATCAGGTAAAAGTCCTAATATATTATGAGTATATATAATTTATTTGCATTTATAATATGTAATATATAATATAATATATACTTATAATATATTGTATATTATTTCGAAATACTCTGTCTTATATATCTAACATACTATAGCTATAAATAAACTATATATTATAACTATAGCTACAACTCTAGTAGATCTATAATTATAGCTAGAATTCTAAAATAAACTTTCAATATAAGAGTTTTAAATTTCTATAAATCATAATTTGAAATAGTTAATTATATTATTAATTAACTTATGATCTCTCTGTCTATATAACTATTATTACTCAGAATTCTTTAATCAAATCTTTATATTAAGAAAACTACTTTTATTACTTTATATTCCTCCTAATTCTATAGTTATATATAGTAATAACTTAACTATCAATTTACCTACTCATTCATTCATTCTAATAGCCGCTTTCTTAACTAATATATTATAAATAAAATATTTAAATTCAATAAATAAACAGAAGAGAATAATATACCTAAGTATTTATAAGTTACTAATAAAATAAGACTTTTCTATATATTTTATAACAGATTATTAGATTTTAAAAAATAGTAATATTAATAATATCTTTATATAATAAAACCTAATTATAATATACTTCTATAAAGAACCCCTAGAGAAACTTCTTCTTTCTATCCTAATTCTTCTAATTACCTATTTGGATATCTAGATATAACCAGATAAAATAGCTACTAAGTTACCTACTCGCGTGTAGTACTCGGTGGTAGCGTTTGTTGATGCTGTGCGCCAGAAGTCACATCACAGTAGGTATCCAGTACAATTCCTAGTGTGCCGCATCCTGTGGGGCTCGATCGCGTCAGCGTGTAGGGTGTGCAGTTCAATTTCCAGAACAGGAGAACGGTTACAATGAGATGGATATTAATTATCACAGTTTTGCAGGAAGCGAGCAGCAAGAGCTGAGCCAAAGCGACATTTTCCTACTGTCCATTCCCAGAGCTTTGTCTCTCTCGCTAGATTTGACCAGCTTGTGACTGCCGGCAGTTATCTCTTGCTGCGCCAGAACCTCAACTTGGTCTCGTCTCCGTATTCTTCCTCCACCCTCCTCGTCTTTAACCCCCAATCTACCTTCCCGCTCTACACAGTACCCCCCCTCGTTGCCCCCCTTACAGTGTACACGCCCCCCTCTCGGCAAGAGAAGGACCTGGTAACGTACCTAAGTAGGTTGCAGAAGGAGAGGGAGGGTAAAATAAAGGCGAAACCAAATCCTCAAACCGGCCTCCTTTTAAACTCTTTCCCACAAGAATTGTTCCTAGCTGATTACCTGTTTTTCTTGCTCATTTCTTCTCTGCATCGTCGCGACGACCACAACCACCTACAACAGTTCCAACATCAAGCCGTGCTTAGCCTTGGGTTCAATCGCGGGCTTGGCAAAAGGAATCGCTGTCAATTTCGTTGTTCATATCTCCCCTACTCCGATCCCTGGGGACTCCCAATTGCACGCTGTTAAAGTATATGTGGCGACCACCCCACGAAACCTTTGACGACTGCTTGGCCGTCCCGTCCACTCGCTCCCTCAGTCACTCCATATTATTTCTCGCGACCCTACAATTCCCTCCCCCCTATTCCGCTCGCACTTGAACTGTGTCGAATTGATCCGTCGACATCTACACGCCAAAGTCGTCACCCGACCTCGCTCATCTCTCGCTTCCCCCAGCCGCAACTCGCACCGCTATCACAATGGGTGCAGACGAGAAGACGCGCGTCTCCGGCGACGTTCCTCGCGGAGACAATAGCTCTATCCTACCCACGACGAACCCCGACGTTGAGAAGTCACAGCCTCCAAAGGCCTCCATACATCCCGCCCTCTACGTCGTGTAAGAACCATTGATTGTCTCCTGCGTTGACTAGAGGTTAATCTCTCGCTGACGCGCTTTCGCCACAGTGTCTGGATCTCGTTGTCTTCTTCCGTCATCCTCTTCAACAAATGGATCCTTGATACCCTCAACTTCCGTAAGCCGCGTGCCGCATGCAGCTCGACTGACAGGACGGCAAAACTGACTTGGAAAAGGTTACCCTGTCATATTGACAACGTACCACTTGACGTTCGCGACAATAATGACGCAGATTCTCGCCCGGTGGACCAACGTGCTAGACGGCCGCAAGTCTGTGAAGATGACTGGCCGTGTCTACGTTCGTGCTATTGTGCCCATTGGCGTCTTCTTCAGCTTGAGTTTGATCTGCGGCAACTTGACGTATCTTTACTTGTCTGTTGCCTTCATTCAGATGCTCAAGGTAGGAATCAGTGTCAAAACTTGCTCTATGTAGATTGAGCTGACACTCGCAGGCCACCACTCCCGTCGCCGTCCTCCTATCTGGTTGGGCTCTTGGTGTATCACAGCCCAACCTCAAAGTTTTTCTCAACGTCTCGATCATCGTTGTTGGTGTCATCATTGCATCAATGGGAGAGATCAAATTCGTCTGGATTGGCGTCATCTACCAAATCGGCGGTGTTATCTTTGAGGCCCTGCGCCTCACCATGGTTCAACGCCTGCTCAGCTCTGCCGACTTCAAGATGGATCCTCTAGTATCCGTGTACTACTTCGCCCCTGTCTGTGCTGTCATGAACCTGGCCGTGGCACTTGTCTGGGAAATTCCCAAGTGCTCCATGGATCAGGTTTACAATGTCGGCCTCTTCACTTTCTTCCTGAACGGTCTCTGCGCCTTCCTGCTGAACGTATCCGTTGTCTTCTTGGTAGGTTTCCATTCCGACGGTCGTCATCTTTGATGCAAGCTAACCAGATTCCAGATCGGCAAGACTTCCTCCCTGGTGTTGACCCTGTGCGGCGTTCTCAAGGACGTCATGCTAGTCGTTGCCTCCATGATGATCTGGGGTACCCAAGTCACCGGTCTTCAGTTCTTCGGCTACAGCATCGCTCTCGGCGGCATGGTCTACTACAAGCTTGGCTTCGAACAGATCAGAGGCTACATGGGCGAGGCTGGCCGACTGTGGGCAGACTTTGGCCAGCGCAAGCCCATTCTCCGCAAACTCAGCATTATCGTGCTCTCGGCCTTTGTGCTTTTCACCCTCCTCGGGGGCCTTGCACCAACGTACGCCCCTGAGTACGACCCTCATAACCTCATCAACGAGGTCAACAGCCACTTCGGTACCAGTAGGGCATGAACTGTTGGTCAGACAGCCATCATTGATCTTTTATCATACGATGATCGCTGCGGCGTGACGATACCAGTTTCCGACGACGAAATTTCCCTGTTCTGAGTACATATTACAAGACCCACATCATTACCCGGCCTTGCGCTCCGTTTTCTTGGTTTTATTCAAGGGGCATCAATCAGGCTTTTTCTTCCTGCAATGAGAAAAAATACACATGTATAGCTATAGAACATAGGCGCAGCGCGCAGGTTTAGGTGGCCTGGTTTGCATCACGACTTCCTGTCTAATATGATGTATTGTAGACAGGGGCCATAGACTTGTACGTACCGACGCAATGACATACAAAAATAAAGTCCATAATTGCTAGTTCGCAGTGTTCGCCTTTGCGTACGCCTGCTCAAATTGTTGTGTATGGGGTGGAGAGGCAACAAATTATCAATCAGGCATTGGGAGACGAACAGCCGGCTAGCATTAATCTCTACAAACCAACGGAACATGTCCAGCAGCAAACAAGCGAGCACCAGAGGGTTTCACATGGTACGGAACTTCGAAGTAGACTTGGCTTGCTGTCATGCTCATTGATCATGGCCGGATAGGATGGCCAAGGGCTGAATATCGTAACCATCAGTCGTCAGAGACTCCTCTTTCTCCATCGTCTTCTTCGGTCACACATGCCGCGTCTATAGTGAGGTGTCACGAGCACTCTTCTTGACTTCAATGGATTCTCATTGGGAGCCCTAAATCGCAATCCTCATGCGAATTGATGCTCGATACAAGCAAGCCCAACTCCCCGACCTGTTGACAACTGCAGAAACGGTTTCCCTTTTTGTTTAAAATCCTATGCTGGCATTAGCGAGTGATCCGGAAAATTGGAGGGTGCTTCCCGAGTCTGCCTTTGAACGGCAACCTTTCGAGATGACATCCGCCCGATTGGGTAACGTGGGCCACGTACTCAGAGGTGTGAAGAACCAGCGGTTCTTGCCGCTCGTGTAACGCTCCTCCAGAACCTTCTTCACGGTCTTCTTGGCATCCTCACGCTGGGTAATCTCCTTGAAGGTGTCGTTGGAGACGACGCCCTTGAGACCCTCGAGCTCGAGGGTGTAGCGCGTGGGCATCAGGTGGTTGTAGTTGACGAGCTTGACGAAGGGCTTGATTTTGTTGCGCTTCTCTTGGCGCGTCTTCGACATGCGGCGAGTGATCTTGGAGGGGTAGCGCTCGATACCGGCGACCAAAGCATGACCGAAGGGGTGAGCCTTGTTGCCGGAGTCGACAGGCTGGATGATGACCACCTGGCGATAACCCAATGTTAGCGATCTTTGACCCTGCCATTATTCCACGGGCTCGAAATATCATTTCTTCTTCGGCCCTTAGTGCAGCGACAGAGGTTATCCAAAGTGGACGAAGAAATGATGCGCATCCCAAACTCCTCCTTTCTCGCAGGCCGCCTCGTCGATATTCGCTGCTAACAATTTGCCAACAAGCAACACTGCGACGCTGACGGGTTCCTCCGCTGCTCTTCCTTCAATCGAAAATAAAATTGTGCGCTCCTCGAAAAGTCGTGGGATCGTACCTTCTTGCCGGCGTAGCGGCCGTGGGTGATGATGGCGACTCTGCCGACCTTAAGGAACTTCATTTTATCCTTGGCTGTCGAAGGTGGGCGTTGGGCGTGGGGATGAGAAGTTCGTCGACGTGCTGCGGTTGAATTTTAGGCGCGTGTAGAATTTTCCTTTGCTCTGCCCTTCGTGTCGAGGGTTTAGCGAAAGCCTGTCACGTGTACCATGACTCAGCAGTGGTGCCCTTGCAGTTGCCCCTCAATGTAAGTGAAAACCTTAGACAGGGGGTGATATGCTGGGTAAGGTCCGGGCAGTGCCCTGTCGAGGGCGGCTTACCTAAGGCACCCGGCAATCGAGGTACAGCACGTTATCTTACATATTACAGGCAGTAAATCCTCAGTTATTTCTTCCAATCGCACCTGCTAATGCCAGTACCATCATCACGACATTTGGAACACATTACAACGGGCTTGCTAAGAACGACCTACTATCAGCTTCGCGAGATCACAGCAACAACTTTTGTATAGAAGGTCGCGGCAAGTCCGGAGTGCAGTGCCACGAGCATCACGGCAAGGTTAAGACAGACGACTGCAGAGGATAGATAGGGAGTTGTTATTGCAACCGCACATCATGACTACGCCTGCGTACATCATCTCCAAGGTGGCCGACCCAGTATTCGCGTTAGTCATTGGTGTCGGTGCCGCTGCGACGAGAATCAACCGCGAGGAGAAAGAACAAGGTCGGACTACACAGCAGACGCTCGATGCTGCTAAGAGGTAAGGCACACATCCACGAAAACAAGTTGCTAACCATGGAAACGAAGTCTGACTCCCAACAAGGCGGCTCAAGGCGCTTAAGGCTACCACTTTGGCGTAAAACCCGGCTTTGTCACGTTCGTCAGACGAGGTCGATCTACGACACGACTAAGAGATGACTGACGGAGAACCTCTGGTGCGTTTATTGTCACACTAGTTAATCACCGAACGACGGTCCATATTCTTTTTTCATGGCCTCGCGAACCATTTGCCCGCATAGCTTAGCCGTCGGGTTTGCGCTCACAGCTAGGCCCTTTGCTATCTCGTTCCCATATCTCCCGCCCATAGCGAAGTCGTGAGACGCCGCTTCTTCAAAATCGAGCTTGGTCCATTTGAACTCGCGTCGGCCACTACCAACATTCAAAGGGTATTCAGCCGCCAGTTTTGCTGTCGTGTGATAGATGGCCGCACGCTGTGTGTGCGTCAGGGAGAGTGTCTTGGCCGCTTGTGGTGACATGGCGCCGTAAATGGTGCGAGGTGTCAGCAATGAGATGGACTTGTCGATGTCGCTCAAAACAACTTGCACCTGTCGTGCCACCTCCTCGCCGTCGGGGCTCTCAATGAGCCGTTGCGGGGTAGCAGGCGCTTTTGCCAACAGCATCGTGTCTCCGTACAACCGTCTCAACGCCTGAATGCGATTGTTTCTGGCACTGGCGTAATTTGGGTTCTCGGAGATGAGGTCGTCGAGTTTTGACAGGAGAACTTTGTACTCTCGGACCGGGTCGGCTACTGATCTCGGTCTCAACCCCGCCAGCTGGAGCTCGAGGTACTGCATGGACAAAACGATGTCCCTCTCCCTCTGTATGGCGATTTCGTAGAGGGCTGTATCTGTGACGTTGGGGTCCCGGGGCAACGAGGCGTCAACCAGAACGCATGTCGAAGGATCTGATTCGGGATCTTTGATTTTGTCCAGGACACTGACGTCGTGACGGCTGAGAATCGTGGAAGACATAGTCTAAGATGGTAACTAGCGGGAAGGCTCTCGCAGAATGAAGGTTTCAAGAAAACAGCAACGGCTGATCTGATGTAGGGTAGAGCGAACACAGCCGCGTCCTCCGGACTACGCAAGAAGAACAGCAACCAGGAGCTACTTATGCGTCAATAGAATTGCGTCAGTTGTTTGCGAGTACTCAAGAGCACGAGCGTGTACATTTATCATACGGCGAGGGGGCAGTCTTGGACACCAGCAGGGTTTATTAGGACGTCGGTGTTCTGCTGTCGACCGGCTACGAATGGGTTAAAGGACAAAGACGGGGGGGGGGAATGCTGCCTCGAGCACTGACCTCTCTTCGATTCACCAGCTCTCTTCTGCCGATAGGTTATGTCCCGCCAGGCCGGAGAAGTCACATGACATTCTAACCTCATACTATGCACACGACGGTATGACGGGCATACAAGTACCTAGGGCACTAGCCCGGCTGGAGCATCCGAAGGAGGCTGGTGGGGGTCGTCCGTCAATGCCGCGCCGCGCCGCGCAGCATATTTCCTAGGCCCGGCCAGCGGCGGCTAAATTCGGCTCACTGCGGCCGGTGACTTTCCGCGTATGCGAGCCATGTCTTTCAACGTCGTGCGGCTTTGCTCACCCGCCGCCAACCCGCGACATGTCCTGCTCCTTATCGAATCTCTGCCAGGTAGGCCAGACACGGACGGTGCCGAAGGAACCCCTGGCCTCAGAACAAGAATCGCCCAGTGGTCACAACAACAGCCCAAAACGTTATACGTGCGTGGGCTTTCTCTGCTAAATATTTTGCTGCTGCTACCGCAGGCTATTTTCCGGCGCGGAAGTCCGCCACTCGGATCGAGTTTCATTTGTCACAGACGGTAGACAGCGCCATTCATTGACTGTTCTGCTGGTGGCGTTGGGTATAAAACCGATGTTCACCCACCTCTTCCTCCATTGTGGAAGTTTCACCATCGTCACAACACAAGCCACCTCCCCCCTATTTATTGCCTCTCACAGGAAAATCAACGCTTCCTTACTAGCTGCCTCCATATCACCAACGAACATCTCCTCGGCATCCCCATAACCTGCTGAGTGTCAATGTCCCCTTCTGCAATCACAGACTCGCCGCCACAGAACGCCGTTTTCCCGGCACCGAAAGACCTTGGCGATGGACTCGCCGTTCAACACCCGCCGCCCAACTTCAGAGGCTACGATCACGTAACTTGGTGGGTCGGCAATGCGAAGCAGGCGGCTGCTTACTACAACACGTTCTTCGGCTTCAAAACGGTCGCGTACAAAGGTCTTGAGACCGGCAGCAGATACTTGACGTCATGGGTTGTCGAGAACAGTGACGTCCGCTTCGTCTTCACATCTCCCATCCGTTCTTTGGCCCACCTACCCGAGGATGAGGCTATCCATGACGCGGAAAGAGCGTTGCTTGGCGACATCCATGCACACCTCGAGAAGCATGGCGACGCCGTCAAGGACGTCGCTTTTGAAGTCGACAACGTCCAGGGCGTGTACGACAAGGCTGTCCTAGAGGGCGCCCAATCGATACAGCCCCCGACTGTGCTCGGGGACCCGGAACACGGCAACGTGCTGGCCGCCGTCATTCGTACCTACGGCGACACAACGCATACGCTGATTGCGCGCAACAACTATAAAGGTCCCTTTTTACCCGGATTCCGCGCGGCCAAGCCCTCGGCCGCCTCCGTTTCTCTCCCTGGCGTGCCGTTGCTTCGCATCGATCACTGCGTCGGGAATCAGTCTTGGAATGAAATGGTCGCTGCTTGCGCCTTTTACGAAAAGTGTCTCTCTTTTCACCGCTTCTGGTCTGTCGACGACTCGCAGATATGCACCGAGTTCTCGGCCCTCAACTCGATTGTCATGTCGTCAGCCAACCAGCTCGTAAAGATGCCAATCAACGAGCCAGCGCCCGGGAAAAAGAAGTCCCAGATTGAGGAATACGTTGTATTCAACTCTGGCGCCGGCATCCAGCACATTGCGCTCCTGACCCCGGACATTATCACCACGGTATCGGCAATGCGCGCCCGCGGAGTCGAGTTCATCAACGTTCCCAGTACATATTATGACACCATGCGTCACCGCCTGAAGACGGAGAAGCGCAACTGGGAGCTCAAGGAAGACCTAGCTACGATTGAGAGACTGAACATTCTCATTGACTACGACGAGCAAGGCTATCTCCTGCAGCTTTTCACAAAGCCGCTCATGGACCGTCCGACCGTGTTCATTGAGATCATCCAGCGCAACCATTTTGAGGGATTCGGTGCTGGTAACTTTAAAAACTTGTTCGAGGCAATCGAACGCGAGCAAGCGGAGCGAGGCAATCTTTGAGGCTATGTAACTGCTGAAGTATCACATCATACAATCTAATTGGGCGGCCTTTCCTGCTTCCCGACGAGTACGTAGCGTGTTCGCTACCTGCGTGCGAAAACCCTCTGGCCTGGTTTATTATTTCCGACCCTTTGGACATTGGTAGGTAGCGTAGATACACCCAAAACCTTGGTCGACGGGACATTTAACGCCGCTTAGCCTTGGTTCGCAACGCTTCGTTCGGTCTTGCGTCGTGAACCTCCTTTTACTCCTGGGAACGTCGTCGTCCTCTGCATGCTCAAATTTGTTTGCTGATGTGTACATGCCTATCGGCCTGACTTCGAGAAATTCAAGACGTCGTTTCCTCCTCGCCTCGTTCTGTCCTTCTCCTGGACTCATAACCGGACTCGCAGGTGGAGTGATCCACATGATACCCCTCCGATGGGTGTAAGCCTCATTATCAATTCACTGCCAAGTCCAAGCCATCCCTCCGGTGTTCGTATGACTCCACCACTTCGTCGGTGACCTCCATTGGTGACCCACGAGTATCGCTCTGACACCCAGGGCAGTTGTGAATAACCTCGTGGGCATAGACATCACAATCAATGCAAAAGTGGTTGTTGCACACTGTACAAGCGTAGCGGCCACTCTCACTCACACCCTTAAGTTCAGACACTGTCACCGGAGTAGGTGCGACCGGTGTGCTCGTCCTCACGTCATCCGCTCCCGTGTCTTTTTTCTTCTTGGGTGGCTCGGGGAATGTAGCGAGACAAGAGTAGCAGGCTTTTGACAGACTGTCGCTCGCCCAAGACACTTCCACCCAGTTTCGAAGAGGGAAAAGGTGGTGATATGACCGGGCAAGATGAGTCGACAGGATCAGTGTCAGACTGCAAGCGGGGCATTCGATGGGCAAGCGACAAACACGGGTACCGCAGCGCGTGCATAGGTAGCCTTCTCGTGCAGGCTTGTTGTGACAGGCACAAATGGCGGTGGCCGAGCCCTGCACCAGCTTGCGAGAGGGGAATCCCATCATGAGCAAGGACGCGGTGCTCTGAGCAGCGGTGCGTGTAACCGGTGGGGTTGTGGCGGCAAGCAGCAGATCGCGAAAATGAACGTCGTTCATGCAGACGCTGTAGTGAGTATCGTCGCCGGCGTTTGTCCGGGAGCAAAGTTCGGCACAGATGGCGACCTGCGCAGCGAGGCCAGTTATTGAGACGCGAATACGATCAGCGATGAGGGTTGAGATAGTTTCATGAATGTCGCCGGGGTCAGACGAAAGAAGGGCGCCAAAGACAACGAGCACCTCGCGGGTGCCGTGAGATGGAGCATGACTGCAGTGTGTGTTGCGTCAGCGTTCGATTCATGATCCATGGAACCCCTTGGGAAACTACCGTACAATAGCGCGCCACGGCACATCTCGAGCGCGTTTTGTAGACTCGGATTACCTGATGGGTCCTGGCCCTCGAAGGACTTCAGCCTCTCTATGTGATCGGTTGTATTGCCGCTCATGTCGCTGATTCTGATGGCCACACCGTCACGCATGCCAATGATTCCGAGTTGCGATATTGGGTTTTGCTCGAAATACTCCTTGACGAAGTCTGCAGCGTAAGCCCACGCTACTCGATACCGGTTAGGGAGCATGTCTTTCTCTGCCATAGCGAAGGACATGTCTAGCACCAGAACCAGGTGTCGAATGATGCCCCGCTGCAACGGCGTGGTATCTCGAAGAAGGCGTCTTCTCTTTTCGGCCTCTAGGCTTGCTCCTACCGCTAAACTGCCATCGGCGCCTTCTGTGATATCTTCCCAGCTCCGTTTGACGTCTTCCCATCGAGCCTTGGAGTGTCCGCTCTTGCCCTTCTTGCCTCGAGTCCCTCTCAGTTTACCTGATGCGGCTTCGACGCCAGTCTTATTGTAGAGCTGGCGACCGCCCGCATCGTCGTCAGACATGTCCTCGACGTATTCGCCGTCAGAATCAGCCATGGTGAGCAAGGCACTTGTCCTGTCAATGTTGATGTTTCTGTTGATGTCTGGTCTTTGGGGTAGCAGATTGTCGACCTTTGGTATCCAGTACTGTAGGTTCTAAAAATGATATTTAGTGGTGTGAAAACAAGAGGGGATTGTGATAGCGGAAGGAGGGAAGGAGAGAAGGAGGGATGTGCGAAAGATGATTGAGAACAAGGCTGGAAGGCGAAGTATCACAGCCTCGTAGTTTAGGCCTATGATTGGGTGTATGTAATTCGCAGTCAGCCAATCAAGGCTAATCCACCTATCTACCCGACTGCGCTGCCTACCTCACTTGTACTGGATGCCACAGCACTAATGTAAAGTACCTGCTGTCAGGAATAATGCGCTCGAGAGGCAGAGTTTACACTAGTTAAACCTCGGGCGCCGGCGCCATCTCCATAGGCCTCACCTTACTTAAACTACTTAAAATAGAGTTTTATATAGTATACTTAGCTATATCTAGTAGTATATAATATATAATAGATTTTACTTTCTAATTATATATAATAGTTAAAAACTTTATAATATTAAAAACTATTAGGTTAATAATATATCTATTAGTTATATTAAAAGTTTTTAATCAATTTAAAGTTATATGCCTTTTAGGAACTCTTTAAAAGAAGCTATACCTAATAGTCAGTTTTTGCTTTATATATTCTATTAGAGTTCTAGCTATTTAGCTATTATTCTATTAATCCTAATAACCCGTTTTAAATATTTAAAGGCTTAAGTATTCTCTATTACTCTTATAACCCTATATTTTCTATTTATTATAGAGAATCAATCATTAGAGTTAAAGTTATAGTACTCTAATTATTTATACTCTAAATTAATCAAACTATAATATTAGAATATTTAGTAACTAGACTACTTAATAGCCTGAATATAATAGAATTAAAAGCTTTATATAATATAAGGTTAATCTTTCTGAAAATAAATTCTATTTAAGTATTAATACTATAAAGTTCCCTACTTCCTATAGAATCCAAACTTCCCATTATTATTACTATTTATATTAATATTAGTACTATTTTCAAATACAATTCTAAATAACTTATTCTTTAATAATTAAGAATTATTAATTCCCTTTTATTTTTTACTAATTACTTATTACT
>QAPF01001085.1:0-13662 GCA_004367935.1 Colletotrichum sidae | reverse complement strand
TATTAATAGTATATAAATCCCAGTATAATATTTCTAACCTTAAGTTATCTTAGCTTTCGTAACTATTAGCTGATAACTACTATAGATTTCAATATATATATCTTTTCAGAATGAAATAATACCTAATAAGCTACTTCTGAAATATATTTAAAGTATTTAGAATTATTATTAAATATCCTACTTTTAAATATTAGATTCTTTTTTATTCTCTTAATCTTATACTTCTTAGCTATACTAATAGCTTTATCTACTAGTAATATTTTAAAATTAAACTTAATTATAATTATTTTAAAAGGATTAGAGAAAGTAGTAAAGTTATCTTTATATAATACTAGTTTATTTAAACCTTTATAAAAGTAGCTATAGTCTTTATAGTTATTAATTTAAAGCTAAACTTAAATATAACTATTTAAAAAAAGCTAGGGAAGATAGTAAAATTACTTTTATATAATACTTATTTATTAAGCTTTTATAATTATTCATAATTTTAATAAGATTAATATTTATATTAAGGTTATAGGGGTTAGATATAGTAATAGCTAGTAACTAGAAGTAGTTTATATTCTTATTATTATTATTATTATTATTAGTAGTAGTATTATTAATAAAGAGAAAGCTAGTCTGTAGTCTATTGCTTTCTTTTATCTATAAGGCTGGTATTATTAAGATATACTAATAGTATTCCAGCTAGTATAAGTTAATATTATAAATACTACTATAGTAAGTTTAATACTTTAAAACTACTACTATAGAGACTATTATACAGTTTATACTAATAGGTTCATATATCTAGTTATTACTTTATCACTTTATATTACTTATATATATATGATTTCTAGGTTAGAGCTAGGTTTAAACTAAATACTATACTACTAGGTCTTTTTTACTATATTTANTTACTTATATATATATGATTTCTAGGTTAGAGCTAGGTTTAAACTAAATACTATACTACTAGGTCTTTTTTACTATATTTATCTATAGAAATATATATAAACTATAATATATTACTAGTCTTTTTTTATTATAGAGATTTAATACTAGGTGTTGTATAAAGCTACCTATTAAATAGAAGGCTAAATATATAATATACCATATTATATTATCTTATAATAACTAGGATTCTTTTAAAGATATATAAAGTTCTTTTTAGTTTTATTTTAAGTTTTTAAAACTACTTAAGAATAATAGGTAACTAATTAAATAATTAGAATACTATTTATATCTCTTTTTACTTACTTTATATACTAATAGTTTTATTATTACTTATTTTAAATCATTTATTTTAATAAAATTCCTAAGCTAACTAGGTTTTAAGTATCTATTTAAAGAAGCAATTAGTTTTATATAAGTTTTAGAATTTCTATATATCTTATATCTTATTAAGAAGGTTGTTTTAAAAAACATTTATAAGATAAATCTTATTATAAGTGAAATTTATAATTATTCTTTTTCTTTATATTTCTTCTTTAATACTTCTTTAAAAATTACTTTAAAACTTATAAGTTCTAGAGAGAGAAGAAGAATAAACTAGAGTTTAAATTTTATTTTAAAATAGATAGATTTCTCTTTAGAATCTTAAATACTTATGTACTTAATATCTAGTTTAATTAAAGGTTATTTAGTAATTTTATCTACTTCCTTATTAATATCTTATTTTATAAATATATTTCTTAATTATTCTATAAGTTTAAAAATTCTCCTTTAAATCTCCTTAAGACTTATCTATAATATCTTATATATAAACTTTTTGAAATTACTATGAAAGAACTTCTTTTTATTCAATATTATATCTTAAGTTATAAAAACTTCTTTTTAGAAAAAGCTCTAGATTTTAAAAGAATTATGTAAAGTATAGTCTATTAGGAATTCTAATAGGACTTTTAAGATAAGTTTTTAATATTAGTTTTATTTTAATCAACTTTTATAAGTTATTATATAGATATAATATTTATATATCTTTTAAATAAGAGAAGTCTGGAGTTATTATACAAGTATTTTTATCTTTCTAGAAATATTAATAGAACTATTTATATAGTATCTTCTAGCTTCTTAAGATTAAAAGAATATAATTATATATATATATAGCTATTTTGAAGACTTTAAAGTATAGATTATAAAGTAGAGATATTTTAATAGTTATAGACTTTATATACTCCTTAATTACTACTATTATTCTTTCTATTCTTTTATTTTATATTTAGATATTTAATATAGAAAGTTTAAATTTAATACTTTTCTTATATATTTCTATTTAGATTGTCTTATACTTCTAGATCTTATTATTTATTTTGATCTTTTTAATTATAGTTTTATATATTATCTTAAGGAAGTTAAAAAGCTTTCTAATTACTTTTAGAACTTCTTCTATTCTTTTTAAATAAAAATAGAAGTTTTATATTAAGTTAGTTATTTAATTTATAAAGATTACTACTAATATATAGTCTTTATAGTTTTTATTAAAATTATAAAAGTTGATAGTAATTCTTTCTCTTGAGTTAATATATTATATTACTTTTTTAGAGTTCTATATATTATTCTATATATCTTTCCTTTTATATATATATTATAGTTCATAGTTCAGATTATCTAAAATTGAGATTTTAGTTTTATTCTTCTGATAGATATTAATAGGTAGTTTATTATTTTAAAATTTAAATATTTTAATTTTATATACTAGAGTTCTTAAGATCTAACTATAAGATACTTTTATATAGAAATAGTATATTTATATTAATAATAGAATTCTAGAGGTTTATTTTAAAATAAAAGCTTTATAACTATAGATATTTTAAAAGTAGCTTTTTCTAAAAAGTTCTATTTAAATATATATTATCTATTTATAATTTCAAGAGAGTAAAAATAAATTCTATCTACTTTCTATATATAGTTATTTCCTAGGTTTTAATTTTACTATAGATTCTTCTTATAAAACTTCTTAAGTAAAATTAAATTACTTATAAAACTAGAATAAAATATTATATTATAAAGTTATAGTTTTATAAGTCTATAAAGGTTTCAAATAGTAATTATTATAGTATTATATTTTTTAAAAGGAATCTTTTAAACTTTAGTTTAGAAGTAGGCATTTATAGAAGATCTTATAAGAATTTAAAACTATTTTATATTATTAAAAATATATATTATTAATCTTAAGTCTAGAATTATAAAACTTACAAAAATATAGAATTTATCTAAAGTTATTAGGATAATATTTATTATATTATAAGATTATTTATATAGTTAAAAAGTTGAAGTTGAATTTATAATCTTCTTTATATATCTTATAGAATTTCTATTAGATTTTATCTTCTTATTTAAAATATTCTAGATTTTTCAATTCAGCTTTTAGATATAATATTAGATTTCTTTATTAATATAGAAGTATTTTAAGAGAAAGTATTTTATTTAATAAATCTTATTATTAATACTCCTATTTAATTTATATTCCTTATTATTATCTAAGTTTTATTTATAATCCTTATTAGTATATTAATTAGAAGTACCTCTCTCCCTCTAGATTTAACTTTAATTTTAACTTCTTATAAAAAGAAGAAATCTTTCTACTATTTTTCTTTTATTTATCTAAATATCTATAGGGCTAAATATTTTTCTTATTAATCTAACTTTTATTATAATAATCTTTTAATTTAAAATAAAGAAATAAGTTTAATTAATAATCTTAGTAACTATTAAATTATTATTTTAAATCTTCTAAGATATTATAATTTAATATAAAAAGATTTAAAATTTAATTTAAATATTTATAAGAATTCTAATATATTCTATAAATTAAATAGTAAGTTTATAAATACTTAGAATTCTAATATTAAAATACTTATAAATAGCTTTTTCTTATTAAGAAATTTAGGTTTTTAGATTATTCCTAAAGTTTAGCTTTTTCTTAATACGTTTTATAAATATTATTTAGTATTCTATAATTATTTCTATTTTTTTTCTATCTTATTATAGTTTATATAGTTTTTAAATTTAAATAGCTAGATATTAAAACTTCTTATAATATTATAAGAATATTTTAAACCCACTTGACATAGTGGTTTAACGTCTAGCTAGCTCTTACTATTATAGCAAGAGTAGTAGGTTTGAATCCTATAGTAAGTAACTATAACTAGTATTCCTACTAGTTATATAAACTATATAGTAACTACTACTAGCTATTAGCTCTTACTATTAGCTATTTATAGCTAGTAACTATTAATAGCTAGTAATAAGTACTACTAGCTAGTTCTTACTATTATAGCAAGAGTAGTAGGTTTGAATCCTATAGTAAGTAACTATAACTAGTATTCCTACTAGTTATATAAACTATATAGTAACTACTACTAGCTATTAGCTCTTACTATTAACTATTTATAGCTAGTAACTATTAATAACTAGTAATAGGTACTACTAACTAGTTAGTATTAGTATTATATAATTATAATCTTTTAAAGAAGTAATTATAATAGATATAGGTTTATACTTTCCCTTTATAATATACCTTCTATATTTATTAATAATCGTATTAACTAACTATATTATTACTACTTGAGGTTTCTTCTATTTAAATAGTTCCTCAGAACTAATATTATCTATACAGTATATAAGGTAAGAGCTAACTATAGGGTATAACTACCTTTAAAGGGACCCCGAGAGGCATATAACTTTAAATAAATCAGAGATTTTTAATACAACTATATATTCCTATAAGAATATTTTGAGAATTCTAGAGAAATTATATTTCTAATATACTTTTATACTATTTATATTCCTTTTATTTTCTTATAATATATCATTATCTAAAAAGCATATTTAGTTTATTCTTTCTTATAAAAAGTTATATTGATAATTAAAAAATATTTAAAAATTATAATATATAAAGCATTATTTCTCTTATTAAAAATAATTCTAATATTTTTTTTAATTTTAAAAGTTATAGTTTGGAATTAGAATAAAACTTATAATAACTATTAAATTTTTATTAAATAATTACAAATTTAAAAGATCTTTAGTTTAATAATAAGTTTTTTATATTTTTATTAGATTTGCTTAAGAGAGTTTTATTATAAAATAAGAGGTTTATAAAATCCTAGAAGCTATAGGATTAATATAAAAATTCAATTCAATTAATTCAGAAGATTTAATCTTTTAGATTATTTAAAATAATTTTTTTAAAGAAAATAGATATTTCTCTTTGAAACTTTGAGAAGTTTCTAATTTAAATAGTTCTTTTATAATATATATAAGATTCTTAATTATTAAATTAATTATATTATTATTACTAAATCTAAAATCGCTTAGGAGGCTATAGAGATACTAGATACCCGATAGGAATATATTAATATAATTCCACGAGGTATATACCCGAGGTATATCTCTCTCTATCTGACAATATCCCATGATTACAACCTGAGGCCTATAGGACACGAAGTTGCCGAGGCCCACTTTAGCATGTTGCGTTGAGCACTGTCCCTCATACACATTAGACGCGCAGAGGGAAATCCGTGTTGCACGCATGCTGTATGCTTACCTTACCTGCTTAATCCACAGACACTCTCTCGAACGTTTCGCGATGCGCCTGGCCACCTCGAGGCTCATCACATCCGAATCTCTGAATCCTTCATAGTGTCTACGCCCGCAGCGAACCTGCCCGCGCGCCGCTGTCACTCAGGCGTCAATCGTTATCAGCTCGATACTCGCGCCCATTGATCGCGTTTGCGACGAAACTCGGCCCTTTTCAGTCCTGCTATTACACGGATCGAAAGCCCCAAACCGTTGTCGCGCTTCCGCGGCTGTCCCGTTGATAAGATGGGAAAGCTCATCCGTCTTGAACTTTTCAGTACGTCGTGCTAAGGTACCCTTGACACGCGTCGCCTTGCTGACCTTCCCCCTTCCAGACTTCAAGTCTTACAAAGGCCACCACGTCCTGCTCTTTGGCGACTCCTACTTTACTTCCATCATAGGCCCCAATGGATCCGGCAAGTCCAACTCGTAAGTTCGCCCCAAGACCTACTGCGTTGTACATGTAGTCATTAGCAGCCAGCTGACAGAACGCTCGCGAAAGCATGGATGCAATATCCTTCGTACTAGGAATCAAATCATCCCATCTCAGATCGGCCCATCTCAAAGATCTCGTCTATCGCGGTCGCGTTCTCAAAACGTCCAAACTCAACGACGACAGCTCTGCCGAAGCCAATGAGCGAACAAATGGACACGCAGACGGAGATGGCGACGACTTGTCACAAAAGGCCTCTCGCAACGACCCTAAGACCGCATGGGTCATGGCCGTATACGAGGACGACGCTGGCGACGAACAGAAATGGAAGCGATCCATCACAAGCCAAGGATCCAGCGAATATCGGATCAACGATCGCGTCGTTACCGCCCAGCAATATAACGAAGCCCTCGAGACCGAGAACATCCTCATCAAAGCCAGAAACTTTCTTGTTTTCCAAGGAGACGTCGAGGCTATCGCAGCGCAGTCCCCGCAGGATCTCACGCGCCTGATTGAACAGATCTCGGGAAGCTTGGATTACAAGGCCGAATACGAAAAATTGCAGGCCGAAGCTGAACAGGCCGCCGAGAACCAAAGCTTCCAGCTACATCGAAGACGCGGCATTAACTCAGAGATCAAGCAGTATCAGGAGCAAAAGAAGGAGGCCGACACCTTTCAGAGGAAAACAGAGGACAGAGACGCAGCCATCGTCAAACACGCTCTATGGAAGCTCTACCATTTTCAACGTGGTATGGACCAGTCGACAGACAAAATACATGAGCATCAGCAAGATATGCAGGAGTTCCAACGCAATCTTGAGTCATATAAGCGGAAGCTGGGAGTGGCCCAAAAGGAGCAGACGGCAGCGGCAAAAGAGGTCAATGTTGTCGAGAAGTCCATCAACGCCAAAAAAAGGGCCTTTGACGAGTTGGAGCACCAGTTGATTCCTGTTGATGCAAAGATTGAGGAGAAGACCCGCAACATCGCACAGTGCCGTTCGCGCATCGAACCTGTCCGAAAAGACCGCGATAGGCAGGCTGAGCTCATCAAGGAGGACGAGAGCCGACTCAAGACTCTTGAAAAGACCCAGCAACACTTCGAGAAGCAGCACCGGGACCGCCTGAAAAAGCAGGGCAAGGAACTAAGCGACGATGACCGTAAAGAGTACAGTGAACTGCGTTCCCAGGTTATTGCAAGATGCGCTTCGAATCAATCAAAACTCGATAACCTGATCCGACAACAAAAAACGGACGAAGTGACTGTCAATACTCTCAAGGGCAAGGTCGATACCATTACTGCAGCCCTTGAGAAGTTCGAAGGCGAACTGGAGACCACAGGCGAGCGCAAGTCGGCCGTGGAAGACACCATCAAGGCTTTATCCAAGGAGATCGATCAGAAGAAGAAGCAATACCACCAGATGCAGTCCGAGCGTGTTCGCACCAGTCAGAGGCGCACCGAGTTAGAGGAGAAGCTAGAGCAAGTCGCCAAGCAGCTTCGAGAAGCCGACGACGGCCGACGACAGAATGATCGCGAAGTCAGAATGAAGGAAATGGTGAACAACCTGAAGCGAATGTATCCAGGGGTCAAGGGCAGAGTGGGCGATCTCTGCAAGCCCAAACAGAAAAAGTACGATGAGGCCGTCATCATTGCCCTCGGCCGAGATTTCGACTCTGTTGTCGTCGACACTGAGAGGACTGGTCACGATTGCGTCCAGTATCTCAAAGATCAGCGCTTCGCGCCTATGACGTTCATCCCGTTGGATAACATCAAGGTGAACGCTGTCAACTCTTCCATCAAGGGCATCACAGGGGCACGCTTGACCATCGACACGATCGACTTTGATGCGGTCTACGAACGCGCCATGGCCTACGCATGCGGTAGCTCGGTGGTGTGTGACAGCGAGAAGATTGCGAAGCTCATATCATATGAGAAGCGCATCCCCGTCAAGACGGTCACGCTCGACGGTTTGGTCATCCACAAGACTGGCATGATGACTGGTGGTCGTGGTCCAGAACAAAAGGGCGGCAAACGGCGCTTTGAGAGTACAGATCTCGAGTCACTCAGGAAGTTGGCCGCCCAAGGGAAGGAGGAAATCGAAAAGCTCCCCAAGTCTGGCCGACGAAGCCCTGCTGAAGAGTCTCTTCAAATGGAGATCCACGGGCTTGAGCAGCGCCTTTCAGCTACCAAGGGGGAGCTGGTGCATCTTGAGAAGAATTACAAGAGCATCAAGAAGGAGCGCGATCATCAGAGCAGACTCGTCGACGAGCTCCGGCCTAAATATGAGGAGAAGACGGCTGAGCTTGAGGCAACCAAACGCACCGTCAAGGAGTTCTCGGACGCGATTGCCAGAGTAGAGGACGATGTGTTTGGTAACTTCTGCAAAAGGCTAGGCTTCGTTGACATCCGAGCCTATGAATCGGAGCACAGAGACCTACAACGTGAGGCCGACGAAGAGCGGGCTAAATTTGAGGTACAAAAGTCTAAGTACGAGAGCCAGCTCAACTGGGCTCGTGACATGTACAGCAATTACGAAAGGAGATTGAAAAAATTGCAAGAGAGTCTGAAGGCCTCGGAGGGTGAGCTTCAGGCCTACCAGCAGGAGAAATCGGACATCGAAGACGCCAGCCACGAGGTATCGGACGAGCTCGACGCCCTCCGCGAGACACTTGTGGAGTATCGCTTGGCACTCGAAGAAAGGAATCAGAAGGTGGCTCATGCCAAGACTGAAGTTCAGAAGAGAAGTAAGGAAATCGACACCAGGCAGAAGGATATCAACGCGCTGGAAACGGTAGTGCAGAAGAACAGTGCCGGGAAGTTTGCATTGCTCAGGCGGTGCAAGCTCGACCAGATTCAGATTCCTTTACAAGAGGGCTCCCTTGACAGTCTGCCTAACGAGGACAATCTTCTGCGTCAGGATGCCGACGCCATGGACGTAGACGACGATGACGACGACGAAATGATGATTGCAGCTCTTGAGAACCATGGGATCGAGGTTGACTATACCAGTCTGGATGAGGACCTCAAGGAGGTAAGGGTATCCGTGCAAATTTTCATGTTTGTAATGTCTGATGAGCGATCTAGTCAGACGATGCCACCCTTGAAGAAAGACTGCAGGATAAGATCGCATCGATTGCCTCGGAGCTCGAAAAGCTCAACCCCAACATGAGGGCCATTGAGAGGCTAGAGAGCGTCGAATCGAGGTTGAAGAACACGGAGAAAGAATTTGAGGACTCCAGAGCAGCTCTCAAGGCGGCCCGCGACGCGTTCAATCACGTCAAGGCCCAGCGGTACGAGCTCTTCAACAAGGCTTTTACGCACATTCAGGAGCAAATCTCCAATGTCTATAAGGATCTGACGCGGTCCGAGGCATACCCTCTTGGAGGCCAAGCGTATCTGGACATCGAGGAAGACACAGACACACCCTACTTGTCTGGTATTAAGTATCACGCGATGCCACCACTCAAGCGATTCAGAGACATGGAGCATCTTTCGGGAGGAGAAAAGACAATGGCTGCTTTAGCGCTCCTGTTTGCCATTCACAGCTACCAGCCGAGCCCGTTTTTCGTTCTTGATGAGGTCGATGCTGCACTTGACAATGCCAACGTCGACAAGATTAAGAAGTATATCCGCGAGCATGCTGGTCCGGGTATGCAATTCATCGTCATCAGTCTCAAGACCGGGCTCTTCCAAGACAGCGAGAGTCTAGTGGGTGTCTACAGAGACCAAGAGGTCAATAGCTCGAGGACATTGACCTTAGATGTAAGTCCTTCGACAACAGCACGGTCTGCGCTTGCTAATGAGGAGAAACAGCTTCGGAAGTACGCTTGATTTTGAAGTCGAGCGGGCGAGATATCAGGGGAGCCAGAGTGAAACGTTTGCGTCAGCTCCTCAGTCGCGAGCTTCTCCGCCGTAAAAGTAATAGGTGATAGTTGGGAGTTGGTCAACCATAACGTCGGTTGACGTTTCAAGGTCGAACTAAAGGACAGTGCACCGTACTACAGCCATACCTGTCTGTACAGGCGTCCGGGCTTTTCACAGAAGCAAGTAGGTTGAAGACAGAGGTGTTGCATATAATTAGTGGGCAAAACCTGGTGTGTATTGTCTGTAACTAAATGTGGCTACGCGTGCCACGCGAGGCTCTATTTCAAGTAATTTAAGTAGGGCGAGCCCTATAGAGATAACGCTAGCATCTAAGATTTAATTAGTATAAAGTCTGCTTCTTAAATATATAAATTATAATATATTTTTCTAATTCTAAAATTTTTATATATAGGCTAGCTTTATTAAATACTATTAATTAAACTTCCTATTTATATCTTATAAGAAATTCTTCTTATAATTTTATTACTTTTATTAAATTCTCATTTTTATACTAGAAAGAGTAGTATTATTTATAGATTAGTTAGATATATTTTATTAATTAGAAGGCATTTGAAGTATCTTAGTATTTTAAGAACTTCTCACTTTTTCTTTATTTTCATTATATTATTATTAGAATTTAGGACTTATAAATTCTAATACATAGTTAGGAATTCTACTAGGATTTTTAAATACTAGAGACTTTTCTTGAAATTCCTCTTCTTATTATAAATTTAGATAGTTTAACTGATTTATCATATTAATCCGAAATAATAAAAATATTAAATTAATAATTCTAAAGAACTTTTTTTTGTTTATCTTCAAAGTATTTCCATTAGACTTTCTATTATATCTAATAGGTATAAATATCTATATACTACAGCTTTATATATAATTATATTAGTTTAATGATTATAAAGTATGTTATTTACTAGTAATTATATTCAATATAAATAGCTAAGTAAGACTTATATACTTTCTCCTTATTTGAGATATATATTATAAAGTCCATTGAAAGTATAATAATAAAGTAGCTTATATAACACCTCTCATGTAGGTTGAAATAATATCGAAAGGACTGTTTTCTTTATTAAAGTATTAATAATATTTTATTAATTAGCTTGCTATATTATAAAGCTTCTAGAGAAGTATATAATATCTATATTCAAAACCTTTTTTGATTATCATTATTATTTAGAAAGCTAGTATTTAGGGTAATAAAAAGACCGTCAAGTAGACTAATAGCTTTATAGTTATTTCTTAAGTGGAGACTTTTTATCTTACTAAAGTATTGTATTATTCATTTAATTACTATATAATAGGTATTTGAGAAGACTTAAATTCTATTATTAATAGTATAGAGAGGTAATAGATTATAGAATATCTAACTCTTAGTACTCTACTTCATTCTATCTTAATAAACTTAAAAGATTCTTAATCTTCTGACTTTAGTAATAACCTTTAGTTATATAGTGAGTTTTACTCTTAATAAGACTTAATATATATACTTTTTATAAGGCTTTTTATTATCTTAGAGCTAAATATCAGAATAAGAAGTAAATTTAATTATCATAATAAGTATTTTTTATTGTATTAACTAATAATAAATTAGTATAAGTATAAATACTTTTATTAAGTAAAACCTATTTTGAAAGTATACATAAGATTAAAAGTTTAAATATTGTGAAAGCTATAGCTTATATAGTTAAACATAAAGGTTAAATTAAAAAAATCTAAGCTAAAGAAGAAGAGTTTTTAGAAAGACTATAAAGTATATATAAAATAGGTGTATTATAATCTATAGTAGTAGAATGAGTTCTACTAGTTATAGCTAGTTCTAGTAAGGTATAACTTATAATCTATATCCTTCTTTTAATTAGCTAATAAGATAGTTATAATAGTAGTATTATTAATCTGAGCTTCTTATTAGTTAATACTACTTAGGCGTTTATATACTATAGCTTATTTTATTACTAAGGCTTTTTATTAATTTATATTTCTCCTTCTTTTTCTATAAATTCTATAAAATCATTATAAGTTAATAAATTACTACTATTATTATATTTTAGTCTTACTACTAAGTTAATATATTTAGACTAGTTGACTTTTCTTATACTATTATTTGTTTTCTAATCTCTTTTATTAAACCTATATAAATACTATTCCCCTTTTACTCCTATTATAGTATAGATAAATACTTAAGTTACTAGCTATTATTTTTAGGCTAAGGCTTTCTCTACCTCTAATCTATTATTTATTTATCTTCTATATATTTACTACTACTACTACCTTTTTTACAACTTAAGATTACTTTTCTAGCTTTTAGGTATAATATTATTTTCTCCCCCTAATATTATTCTATCTAACATATAACTATTATAATTATAGTATTTCAATCCTAGGTTTATTATATAGGCTAATTTACAATAGACACTAAATTACTATTACTAGTTTTAATAGGCTTATACTTCCCTTTATAAATATCAAATACTATAGTATCTTCTAATAAGTATAATAACTTTTATATAAATTATATATCGTCCATCTATTCAATATAGATTTCTTTCTAATAAGTTTATCTAATATATCTCTAGTATACTACTAGTACTTCTTTGACTTCTTACTTATTATTCCCTCTATTATCTTATACTAAGAGTAACTAGTAATTATATATAATCTGACCTAGTAATAGGTCTTAAGTAGCTTTATATAAAATATTAATATAAAGTCTAAAGTAAATATTACTAAGTATATCTAATTCTACTACTATAAGTATAATAATACTTAGTATTTTATATTTATAGTATAGCTTTCAAGCTTCTTATAGAAGTAAGATAAGTAGTAGTTAGCTATATAAAGTTATATTGTATGTTTTTTCTTAAACTTCTTGGTAGCTTTCTATTAATTATTAGTAGAATCTTCTATCTTCTATTAAATGAATCCTATAGCTATTTAAACTATTTTATTTAGTTATTTTTACTCTATACTTAGGATAATATCTAAGCTCTTTACTTTGTATGTAGATTTAACTATAAATTTTACTTAATAATAGTATTTATACTAATACTAGCTTATAACTAGTTAAAATAGTAATAAGATTACTTAGTATTATAGATAATTATACTTCTAATTCTAATATTTAACTCTATAGTAATAGAAGATCTTATAATAATAATCTATATAGAAAGAGTTTTATTAAAACTAGAGCTTAATATATATAGCTAAAAGTAACTACTAAGATTATAAAGTTGAAAACTTTTTTAAACTTCTTAAAGATAGAATGAAATAGAATACTAAGAGCTAGGTATTCTATAATTTATTATTCTTCTATATTTTTTATAATAAATTTAAAATTCCCTTAAAGTTTATATAATTATTTATAAGAAGAGAAATATAAGATAAATAAAGTAATATTTACTTATAACTCCTATTATTAAAAATATCAGTTTATCAGATTAGATCTTAATAAATTATTTTAGAAATTATAATTAATAGGTAGCTTATAGATATTTAAGAAACAATTATCTAGTTATCCTATAAATTGTTATATTAAATTAAAGTTTTTAGAGATTAGATGTTAATTTAGATAATATTTTAATATTAATATACTATTATAATACTAGTTATTAGATATTTTAAAATATTATAATAATATAATTATAGGGGTTTTAAAAACTATCAAACTGCATTAGAAGTATTTATATCTATATAAATATTATTTATATATTGGTTATATTTAATTTATCAAGATTATTTACTAATAAGAATAAGGTAAGTCTTATTATACTTATATAGAAATTATAAGTTAG
>QAPF01001084.1:0-13394 GCA_004367935.1 Colletotrichum sidae | reverse complement strand
TATATTATATATTATAATATATATTATAACTATAATAGTCTATATATTATACTAGAGTATATATATTATAATTATAATATTTTATATATTATAGCTATAGCAGCTTATATATTATAACTATAGCTAGAACTCTAATAATACAGCTAGAACTCTAAATTAAATTCTCTATATAATAACTTTAATATTTCTATAAATAATAGTTAGAAATAATTAATAATACTATTAATTAAATTACTATTTCTCCCTCTATTTAACTATTATTACTATGAATATTTTAAATAAGTCTTCATATTGAGAAAACTACTTTTATCACATTACATTTCTCCTGGTTTCATAGTTATCTATAGTAATAACTTAACTGTTGATTTACCTATCTATCTATCTATTCTAACACTTATTACTACTTATTTCATAATAAATAATAGTATAACTAATACACCTATTGAAATAATAAGGTTATAACTATAACCTATTTGATAATAAGACTACTATAACCAATCTATAATATATCATAAGACTATAGCTATTTTATATCATTTTTACTAAAAGTATTATAAAGTAAGAATTATTCTACTAAAGAGAGTAATAACTACCTTATATATTTCATTACAAAATTCCCTTCTATTAGTTTAAAGAAGTAGGAGTTTTAGGCTTAATCATAATTTCTTTCCTTAATTTCTTCTCATTAAGTATATTATCTTTACCTAATTACTAATCAGACTAATTAGACGAACTAGATTAACATATAAACTTCAGCTTAAAAGCAGGGTAATTATAATAATATTATTATTTATCAATCATAGTAAGTATTATAATAGTTCACACTATAACTACTACTATGGCAACTACTACAGCAACCGCCATAGTAATTAATATTATTAATACTACTTATTACACATAATACCTATAGCAGTTATACTACCTCTAATAATAATAATAGTAGTTATACTTATACGCAATCTATATAAATACAGAGTAGTAGAAATTATACTTCTATATAACATAAGAGTAATACTAATACTAGTAGTACTAATACCTACTCTCTATATAAGGAGTTTTATAATAATAGTAATAATACTAATAATAATAATAACAGCCTAAGACCTACTCTTACCAGAAATAAATATAACTCTGAAAACTCTAATAATAATATCTCTAATACTCCTAAAAGTATTATTAATAAGGTAAATACTAGCGATTATAATATATCTAATAATTATAGTGATAGAAATACTTCTAACAATTTTAATAATTATATTAGTAATAATATAGTAAGTATTAGTAATAGTAGTAGTTACTTAGAATGTGATAATTCAAACTAAATAGAAAGTAAGACTATAAAGGTATAGCTTCTTTTTTAACTCGGGGTAATTATTATAGAATAATTTCTAAATATTATGTAAGTATATATAGCTATATAATTAGCCGTCTTATTACTATAAAGGCTATGGGTAGTAATTATATATAGGGGCCTTCTTTCCTTATATAATAATATGTATTGAATAAAACTACCTTTTAGCTACTTATAATTTGAAAACAGCTTACCTAGCCTAAAAAGGTAGTACTAAACACCTATTACTACTTTTTTCGTAATAATATTTCTTTATAAACTTTCTCTTATATATCTCAAGGGTTTAAATAGATATATCTAAATAGGTTAATCTTAATTACTATTATTTTAAATATTTTAATTATATTAATATAATTATGATTTTTAATTAACATTTTAAAACTTTCATCTTTCTATTTCTTAGAGTAATTATAATAGATTATAAAAATCGTAAGTTTATTCTTAATGATAATAATTATTTAAGTAATTAAAAAGTTATTTGGAATTAATAGTATTAATATCTTATAATATATATGTATATATATATTTATATTAGTTTACAATTAGTAAATGTCGTAATCAATCGATTATATAGATAGTATATAACTAGTTATCTCTATTTATAATATCTATTTCTAGACCATAGTATATATATATATATATAGTATATATACGATAGAGATAAATCTATATAATAATCTTTTTATTCTTATTAGTTTAAATAAATAAGTCAACTACTTAGTTATCTATTACTATAATTTTAACTATTTTACTATTATATTTAACCTAACACTAGTAATAATCTCTTTCATAGCTAAAGCGTATTAAATACAAAAATTAGCATAAAACGCAAAAGTAGTATGAAATACAAAAGTAGCATAAAATATATAAGTAATATAAAACGCAAAAGTAGTATCTAGTTATATAAATTCTTTTAGTTATATTAAAAACTACAAAAATACCATAAATAGTATCTTTCCATAAAAATATACTTTTCATTTGATATTATATTAGGTATTTTAGGCTTCTATTATAATATCTCTCTCCCTCTTTCTATTACCTTCTTCTTATTATTTTATATACCTTCTTTTTATCTTTATGTCTTCTTCTTCTTACTATTAGTAGTTCTTATAATTTATTCTTCTATTTATATCGTCACTTTATTTATTATTATTATTTTACCAAAGGCTTTATTATGAGATCTTTTAGTTATATTATTTATAAAGTTATCTTTACTATTAATCTAATAAATCTTAAAGATCTTTTTTTACTAATATAATCATTAAAGTATTATATTATTAATTACAAAGTATTTCTTTTTTATAATACTTAGTTTGATAGATTATTATATACTTATGAGATAAATTATAATTACTAAGTAGAAGTCTCCTCTTAGTAAAATCCTATATATATCCTTTAATTTGAATTTTTAAAAGTCTCTTAAGGCAAACCAAATATACTTAATAGTATAGATGAGAATAGTATAATTAGCTAGGGCTAGAAATAGGATCAGGATTCATATAATTATCAATCTAATCTACTTAACTACAGTTATATAAATATATTATCAGTAATCAATAGAAGTAATCAGGGATAAAGAATAAGTATTATAAATTATTAATATATATACTTATTTATATATAGAATAATACTTTTTCTTAATATTTTATAGAAAGTAGATTTAAGGATAGGAGTCGCTATACTTATTAAATAAGTAGTAGTATCTACTTCTTCTAATGAATATATTTCCTCTTCTTCTATATTATTTCTCATAGTTATTCTTTTTTCTTATGCTTTAAGTCTTACTATTAGTTAATAAATATTTTCTTCTTGAAATTTCTAAGATATATAGTAATTATATTTAACTAGGTAGTTATATTTGGCTAGGTAGTTATATATCTAAAAATCTATTTATTACGTCTTATATTATTTAGTAAGTAATATCTATTAATCTTTTATATTATTACTATATGAGTAAGTAACTCAGGAATAATTAGGAATAGCAATAATAGATGATAGTTTTGGAATATTTTTAATGTTAATACTATCTCTTTATAATATTATAAACTTATTAGTTTTTCTAAATATCTTTATAAGATACTCATAATATATATATATATATATATTGTATAAAAGGGAAGTATTATAGGAGTATTTATTATTATTATATATTGCTAGCTTCTCTGTCTTACTTCTTAAGATTTCCTTATTAAATAAAATAAGAATTTTCTTCCTAAGATTTCTTCTTTTTATTAGTATAATATTTCCAATTAATTTAAATACTATAGTTTCAATTCTAAGGATTAGATAGTCTTAATCCTTAGGTTATTATTATTAAGAGAAGGCTTATTATACTATTATAATTATTAAATTGACTTCTTATCATTTCTCTATTTATTAAATATATAAAAACTATTAGAAGATAGTAGTAACAAATAGTAAATTACTATAGATCTTTCTCTCTTATTTGTACTAATTCTATCATATTTATTACTCCATTCTTACTTGAATAAATTAGTAGACGTTTTCATTATCTATTTATTAAATAATAAATATCAATAATATTAAGTTAATAAATTATTATAAATTTGCTTCTCTTTCCTATATTCACTATATAGACTTCTAGAAGTTATATTAATACCTTAAGGTACTATATAGTTATAATTACTTCAAGTTACCTATTTTCATAATATAGGCTTCTAGAGGCTTCTTTAAGAAGTATTATAATTCTATTTCTTTAGATTATTCCTTATTGATATATAGTTAAATAATAGTAAATAATATTAGTAGTAATAAAGTACTACTAATTAGTGTTCGTTTATAACTAGTATATATTATAATTAATTAATTATATATATAGTATATAATTAGTTATCTCTATTTGTAATATCTATATTTAAACTATAGTATATATATATATATACTATATATAATAGGAATAAATCTCTATCATAATCCTTCTATTCTTATTAGTCTAAATAAGTAAGTCAACTAGTAAGTTACTTATTACTATAGTTTTAACTACTTTAATACTATATTTAACCTGATAATCTATTTATTTAATTAATATATTATTAGATATTCTTCTTTTAGAGCTTTATTTAATCCTATAATTAGCATATTTAATAATATAATATAAATCCATATTTTGTCTCTAAAGATATTATAATTGATACTTATATACTTACTTTTTAATTAATATATCTTATTAAATAATAGTCTAAATCTTTTGATGGAATTAGTTAAAAATCACTATATTATTTTAGAAATGTCGAATAGTTTCACTTAAGATATATATAAACCTTAAGGGATTGGTATAATCTTATATATTATTCCTCCTAATTCGAATTGTTCTTTACAATAAGACTTTATAATATAAATATAATTATCTAATCATTTAATTTAATTAATTATAAGCTCAATATTAATATACTTCTAAGGGTTATTATTAATCATATTCTTTAGACTAAGGTTATTGCTACTTCTAAGCTATTTAATATATGAAATTATTATTGTATAATAAATATGAACCTTCTAAGTTTTAAAAGGTATCTAATATATTCTAAATTCTTTCTAATATTGTATTGTAAATATCAATAACTCTTCTAATTATATTTAAAACCTTTCTCTATTTATTAAATTAATTTATCTTTATTAAATATTTCTACTAATCTTTTTTTTATAAATTCCCTTCCTAATGAAAAGTATATCTTTCTATGAATTAGGTAATTCTTAAGTAATTATAAAAATCTTCTCTTTGTTTTATTAAAACATATCTCTTCTTAATTTTAAAAAACTTTTTAATAACTATTTTATAGACTTTTAACATCGAAGTCTTATTCTCTTTATATTTATATTTAATAATAAATATATATATTGTTGATACTTATAGGAAAGACTAATAGCTTGCTTTCTACTATAACTATTAGTAGATATATTTCCTCCTGAAGTATAACTTCAACCTTTCTACCTTTCTTCTTACTACTATTACTAACTCCTCATTAGTTTACAGCTAAACTTCTTATAATTATAACTAGTATACTTACTTATATTAATCCTTTTAACAATAAATAACTAATAAGTCTTTTTATAATAACCTTATACTTTTATACATTTATATCCTAATAGCTATATATAATTAAAATATCTCGAGATATTTAATTACTACTAACTATAGGTATTTTGTTTAAATGTTTACTATAATCTTGATATCTATAATCTTAATATCCTTTAGACTAAGTCTTACTTATTCTTAACATAAAACTCTATATTATTAATATAAAGATTCTCTACTATTAATATAAACTAACTTATAATCTCTATATAAATATAATAAGACTCAGCCTACTCTTATTAGTAAATAATCTTGATATATTAATTAAATATAACTATTATATAAATAAGACTTATATAAATATAGGTATTCTTAATATTATTAAATAGCCTTTAAGATTTCTATCATTATAATATTATAATACTCTAAACGATTGAATAATTAGTATTATAGTAATATATTAATATTAAGGTATTATCTAATTACTATTTAATTTCTAATATTATTAGTTTAATATAATAAGTTATATATTACCTAGATAATATTCTTTTCACTATTTGTAAACTACTTATGAATTATAATACTGAGGATGATTTTATTGAAACTTATTCTAATAAAGTAATAGTTTTAATTATAATAATTATAATTAAATACTTCTACATTTATTCTATAAGACTTTCTTTATAATTAGCTATATGGAATTTCAAGTGATTCCAATTATACTATACAAAATATAGAGAAATAATAGACTATTAAATACCTAGCTTTTATAGGTACTTTATTTTATCCACTTTTTAAAAAACCCAAAAGGATTCTTAGCTCTATAATCTTAATAATTACTTGTAATTATATATATAAAGCTTTAACTTTAATACAGTTTTCTCTAATTATTATTATAAGGTTTTCTATTATTATAGAGTTGAATATTAAAGCTACAAGTATAGTTATCTATAATAATAAGTAATCTTATTGCTATTCTAATTAGTTATAAGTTAGGGCTAGTATAAATACCATTATTATGTAAAATATATAGTTAAGTGTATATATGGGGTAAAGAGCTTGGATATTGTTCTAAGTATAGAGTAAAAGTAGCTAAATTATTAATAATTATATTTCTGTTAGAAAGTATCACTTATTCTCCTTACTTTTTAAATATAATCTTCTTATACATACTAATTAATATCTTCATTCTCATTCATTAAAATATTCTCTTATACATATTGATATAAATTACTATATTAGGATTATTCTATACTTTCCTAGATATATTAATAAGATCTAAAAAAGAAGATATAATCTAAAATAATAAATTAAGAGAATATCTACAATCAGTATATCTTTATCATATTTTAAATATAAATATGTCTCTAAGGGCTTCAACTTTAGAAGTAGAAATACTTATTACATAAATTATAATTATTAAACAGAACTCAATTTCAATAGAAATATATATATATCTTCTAATTTTAATTTTTAGAAACTTCTGAAAGTAGTAATCTTTAGTTTAATTATTTTACTTGATAATATATAAGGGAAATAGTATAATTTAACTAAGTGAGAATGGAATCAAAGTTGATATAATTATCAATCCAATTCACTTAACTATAACCATATAAATATATTACCAGTAGTACATAGAAATGATAAGAAATAATACTTAAATACTATAAGTTATTATTATATATATTTATTAAAATACAGAGTAGTACCTTCTCTTAATATCTTATAAAAGCGGGATTTGAAAATAAAAGCTATTATAATTATTGAATAAGTAGTAATATTTACTTTTTTTAATTAATATATATTCTTTTTCTCTTATATTGTCTCTTATAATTATTCTTCTCTCTAATATTTTAAATCTTAATATTAATTATAAAATATCTTCTCTTTGAGATTTCCAAAGTATATAATAGCTATATTTAGCTAAATAATTATATATTGAATATTTATCTAATACTTCCTTTATTATTAATAGGTAATATTAGTTAATCTTCTATATTATCCATATATAACTCAATATTTGGACAATATCTAGAGACAGAAATAATAAATTATAGTTTCATAATATCTTTAGCTTTAATATTATTTATTATAATATTATAAACTTAGTTATTCTCTAGGTTTCTCTATAGAATATTTACTATAGATATATATAATATAGAGGGAAAATGTTATAAAAGTATCTATTATTATTTTATATTACTAGCCTTTCTATATTACTTCTTAAAGTCTCTTTATTAAATAAAATAATATTCTCCTCTTAAAATTCTTTTCTTCTTATTACTATAATATCTCAAACTGACTTCAATATTAGAGCTTAATATTAAAGTTTCAAGAACCTTTAGCTTTGAGATTATAATTACTAGGAGAAAGTTTATTATAATATTATAATTATTGGATTAATCTTTTATTATCTCTCTACTTATAAATATATAGAAAGTATTAAGAGATAGTAGTAAGAAATAGTAATTCGCTATCGGTCCTTCTTTCTTACTTATATTAATTCTATTATATTTATTACTATACTCTTACCTTAACAAGTTCGTAGAAATCTAAATTATTAGTTTATTATATAATAGCTATAAATAATATTGAATTAATAAGTTATTACAAGTTCACCTTCTTTCCCTATTTTTATTATATATACTTCTAGAAGTTATATTAATATCTTAAAATAATATATAATTATAATAACTTTAAGCTTTCTATTTTACCATATAGTCTTCTTGAAATTTCCTTAAAAGTATTTTAATCCTATTTCTTTAGATTATCTTTTATTAATTTATAGTTAAATAATAGTAAGTAATATTAATAATAGTAAAATATTACTAATGAATAAAGTCTTTAGCTTTACATAAAGAATATTTGACGTTTAGCTGAGACTTATATTCCAAGTTATCCTATACTAAAATCTATAGCCACAGTTACTTAAAGTCTTTAAATCGCAATAAGGTTATACTAATAGCACATAGTATAATATATTTAACCTTAAGTTACACCTTCCCTACTATTAGCTAATAATAACCTCCATAATAACTAGATTTCAATATATATACGTTTTTAAATACCTAATAAGCTAACTCTAAGATATATTTAAAATATTTAGAATTATCCTTTAATACTTTATTCTTAGATGCTAGATTCTTCTTTATTACTTTAACTTTCTTTTTAATTCTACTAATAGCTTTACTTTCTAACGATATATTAAGGCTAAATATAGTTATAACTTTTTTAAAATGGCTAGAGAGAATAATAAAGTTGCTTTTATATAAAGCTAGTCTCTTTAGACTCTTATAAAAGTAGTTATAATTCTCATAGTTATTAATGATTTCTATAAAGTTAATATTCATATTCAGGTTAAAAGGGTTGAATATAGTAATAATTCGTATTGTTACTATTCGTATTAGTAGTATTTTTATAAGATAGTCGGCTAGTCTATAGTAGTCTATCGCTTTCTTTTATATCTATAGCTAGTATTATAAAAATATACTAGTAGTATTATTACTCAATAGGTATTCAGCTGGTATAAGTTAATATTATAAGTATTGCTATAGTAGGTTTAAACCTTTAAAGCTATTACTATATAGATTATCATAAAGCTTATATTAATAAGTTTATACACCTAGTAATTAATCTATTATCTTTTAGCCTCTATATATTTGTAAATTAAGACTAAATTTAAACTAATAGCTATACTACTAAGTCTTTTTAACCATGTTTACTTATAGAGATATATATAAGCTATAGTATATAATTAGGTATTTTTCTATTATAAAGATTGTTTACTAAATATTATTTAAAGCTACCTACTAAGCGGGGGGCTAAAAATATAAAGCTCTACTACTAATTAATATTGATTTACAACTAATAAATATTATAGTTAATTAATTACATAAATAATATATAACTAGTTATCTCTACTTATAATATCTATATTTAAATTATAGCCTCGATGTATATACTATACGCTATAGGGATAGATTTATATAATAATCTCTTTCTTATCATGAATTTAAATTGGTATATTAAATACTTAGTTACCTACTACTACAGCTTTAGCCACCTTAATACTATATTTAACCTAGTAGCATTTGAATTTAGAAACTTTTAATTTAATAGTCAATTATATCTATTTTTTGTTTAATTCTCTTAGAAATATTTTTCAATAATATAAAAGATTTATAGAATCTTAGAAATTATCAAATTAATATAAAGGTTTAGTTGAATTTATCTAGAAAGCTTGGTTTTTTAAGTTATTAAAAGTTATTTTCTAAAAGAAATAGATATTTTTCTTTGAATATTTTAATATTTCGAATTCAAATAGTTTCTTAATATATTTATATTATTATTAGCTATTAGATTAATTATACTATTATTATTATATATCAAATCGCTTAGGAGGCTATAAAGATATTAGATATTAAGTAGGAGTAAATTAATAGATTCCGGTGAGGTATATATACTAAATATATCTCTCCCAATCTAATAGAAGTATACTAGTAAGTAAGTAGCCGAGAGATCGAATATATAACGGAAGGATCCTAGGGCATTCCATAGGAAATCCCGGGGATTTCCTAGAGAAATACTATTCCAGAAGTTTCTATAAAAAGGTTACGAAATCCTGAAAATAAAAGTATAATAGTTTAAACCTTAGTAATAAATATGAGGTTTATAGCTATAAACGTATATAATATTACTATTAAGGTTATACTATATAACTATATAAAAAAGGAACTTATCCTCTATATATAATATTAAAAAGATTATACTTATTATATTAATAATTACTTTATATTTCTAATCCCTATTTATAATTTCTATTATATAGTAATATAACTAGTTATTGAGAGTATTTATAATAATTTGCTATATTGATATTATAGCAAATTGTCTATAAAATACTTATAAAATATTGATTCATTATTATAATAATTTTTCAAAAGACTCCTACTTAATTAAGAAGTATTTATACAATAGTAATAATAAAAGGTTTATGATAGATAAGCTAATTAAGAAGCTCTAAGTATTCAAAATAATTATTAAGTTATAAAAAGAAGAAATCGCTTTATACAAATAGTAGTAAACTAAATTTATTAAACTAATATATAAAACTAAAACTTTATTAAAATGATAAGGTATAATACTATTAATATACTAAGAAAGAATAATTCTACTAATAAGTACTACTTATTTTAAATTTATAATTAGTTATAATACTCCTATATTACTAATTCAATCAGACATTATAATAAGAAAAACTGTTATATTTACTAAAAGAAATATTGGGAATTTTAAAATTAAGGAAGTTCTAGAAAATTAATTTAAAGACTTCTAATTGAAAGTACTTCAAGATAACTATTTTTAAAGTAGTTCAAATTATGATATATAATTAATTTAACTTATCTATAAACTTGAGATTGAGAATCTAATAATAAGCAGTTAAATTAGTAAAACTATTAATTAATATATTAATAGTTAGTTAAAGAATAATATCTTAATTATACTAATAGTTCTAAATATATATACTAATATAAAGTTAAAAATTTAAGAAGTCTTCTTAAGGACTTATATAAAATTAGGCATTATCCTAAAAGGTTTAATTAGAAATTCATTATACTTATTTATATTTAAAAGATCTAATTGTGTAAATTATATTATAAAGTTTAATAAATTTATATATTACTCCTAAAATAGTAGAAAAATAATTATAAAAGAAGATCTTATATACTTATTAATCTAAGGAATAAATTCTTAATATCGAAATTAAATAATTAAAATAAGATTTAATAATTAATATAGAGATATTATAAATCTAGAAGTTTTATAAATAGATCTTCTAAATAAATCCTATTTCTATAGGAAGAAGTTATTTATTACTTAATTTATTATAATTTAGATAAGTAAAATTTAAATCTTAATTATACTAATTAGAAAGACTGAATTTGCCTATTATAACTATAAGAAATCTAGATATTTTACCTAAGATTACACTTTAAAAAATAAAAATAAAATAAAGTTAAAACTACTGGTGAAATCACCTGAAAAGAAGTAATTCTAATTTAAAGATTTGAAGAAAGAATTATAATCTTATTTAATATAAATTAACTCTTAAGATTTCTATACTTTTTAAGAAGATTATAATAATAAAATATAATACTACTCATATTAGAGAAATATTGAAAGAATAATAGAGATTTTAAATAAAACTAACTATAGGATTTAAAGGTAAATATCTATATTAGTAATGATTTGTTATAATATGATAATTATATTCTAATAAGAATAATAAAACTTATTATAATAAGTATCAAAGTAATTTACTTAGACTATATTAGAATAGTTATATTAATATTTAATTATAAATTAAATATCTAACTTGGAGATATTTTATATATAGAAAGATTTGTTATAAATATATTTAATCAGGTAAAATCCTATTGTAATAGAAGATATTTCTAAAGAAATAATATTATAAATCCTAATAGAATAATCCTTAGATATTTAGATATATAAAAATTGGAGTTTAATCTTATTATAAAAAACTAATAGAATACTACTATTCTAATAGTATTATTCTCTACTTAATAGAAAATAGATTTAGAACTATAATATTAAATATTAGACTATTTTAGATATTAGGAGATAAAGTAAATAATCCAGCTTATTAAAAGATATTTATTATAAGTAGAAAATATCATCTTAATACTATATAAGACTTATGATTTATTGAAAAATCTCTAGTATTCCCTAAGAACGCCTTAAGAAAGAATAATAAAAACTAGATATATTATATATAATATTAGGGAAGTAAAATTAGTAGACTAATATAAATACTTTCTATTAGTAATTAATAATAAGTAAAACTTTAAATTATCAATATTTCATAATATAAAAGATAGATTAATATACTAGATATAATTTTTTATTATTAAAAAAACTATTTAAGAAAACTAATCTAATTAATCAATATAAATAGTACTAATAAATTTATAGTCATTTTCTTAGTAATATTATTAAGAGATAATAATTTAGAAGTTACAATATCTTTATTATATTTCTATAAGTAAAATAGGATATTATTGTAAATTATATTCAATAAAACTAGAATCTTATAAGTAGATATAGATATCCCAGAATATCTATAAGGATAGTTATTAATAATAACTATTTATATTACAAATTAGTTATATAAAATAGTTATATTAAATAAAATACCTATTTAAGTATTCACTAAAGATTTAGAACTAGAAAAGAAATCTTTTCTTAATATAAACTAATTCTAAATTATTAGTAATACCTATTTTAATAATATTAATCTACAGATTTAAATTAAATCTAAGAAGATGAAACTTTAAATAGAGAAGAATATTCTAATTAGTTATAAATAAAGCTAAGTTCATAAGATATGGATTAAATTATAGAATAAGATTATTATTATATCTATTATTATATTTTATAAACTTATAAATAATAAAATTAGAAAGTTATAAATCTTACTTTATAGTTAAAAACTAAGATTATAATAATATATTATGATAATTTGATTAGTTTTAAAAGTCTTCTAATTATTATTTAGAATATCTAAAGAAATACTACTGGAAGAAGATATTATTTAGAAGAAGTTATTTATTTATATAAATATAATAAATATTATCTTCTTCAAGAGGAAGAAATTTGATTATATACTAACCTATTTATAATAATTAAAATATATAATAAGCTTATAAATAAATAGCCCTTTTAAATAGAAGTTTATTTTACTAAAATAATAATTCTTATTAAAAAGAAGATAATATAGTTTATACTATTTATAGAAGTCTTTGAAAGTATAAAACCTATAGTTAAATAAATATCTAAATATAAGAAAGCTTATTAAAAACTATTAAAAAGAAAAGTTTAAATTATTATTTATAGATTCTTCTAAGTTTATAGAAGAGATTTTATATATATATATATATATATATTAATATTTTAAATAGGTTTATAGAGGATTCTAATTACTTATATATA
>QAPF01001083.1:0-13408 GCA_004367935.1 Colletotrichum sidae | reverse complement strand
GACTAATAATAATAATTTCTATATACTTATAAGAATACTAGAAAAGTATATTCTTAAGGTTTCTAAAGATACTATTAGTATTCTTATTAATAAGTTTGCTAAAGATAATATTTATAATTATAAGATTCTTCATAATATTTTTAAATATATTTAGTATTTATATATTTATATTATAAGCTTTTATAGTTAGAATACTAATTATTTCTAGGTTTTTATATTCTTTAATTACTTTAAATTAAGATTACTTAATATTTATAAGTATTATATTAATGATAATAAGAAGTTTATATAAATTGATATTATTAGAATTATCTATATGTTTATCTAAAATAAAGAATAAAAGATAGGTTTTACTTTATACTATAAGATAATTATTATTAGAGGTAATATATTGGGTATTATTCTAATTGAAAAGAAGGATAGTAAGTGTTCTTATTATAAGAGAAACTATCTAGTGTTAAAATACTAGACTATTTATTCTTATTTTATTCCTACTAATAATAAGTTCTATAATTAACTATTAGTATACGTTGTGAAGTATATATATATTAAAGATTGTACTGAGGTACTAACTTTATCCTTATTAATATTTATTAAAAATACTATAGGTATTATTAGTAGTTTAGTTATTAGAAGCTTTACTATTGAGAAGTTGTTAATAATATTTAAAATAATAAATACTATAGTTAATAATAAAGTTATTATAAGTTTAGATATTGTAGTTGACTTGGGTTGTTCTAGTTTGGTTTTTAATAATTTTACTTTCTTTATATTATATAATATTTATAATAACTTCTAACTTTTTACTACTACTAATAGTAAGTTAGTAAGACTAGAGGGTATAAATACTATTTTCTTTTAAATAGAGGATTTTATAAACTTTTTAAGATTATTAATTAGATTATTAAGGATGTTAAATATAGCTTTCTTAGTCCTACTAAGCTATTTAGTCTGAGAAGACTTTAAAGGAGCTATATTAAGTATAATTATTATATTATAAATCTTATTAATATTTGATCTTATAAAGGTTTTATTAAGATCTGCTAGGTAAGTAATATTTATATTATTAATATATCTAATAGTGTTATTATTCCTATTGATATTATTCTTAGTTTAGCTAGAGTTAAGATGAAGATATATTTTATATTTGAAATCATATATTAATACTTTATCTATATTTATCTATTATAAGTTATTGAGGTTTGTTATTATATAGGTATATAATTTATATAGAAAGAGATTGATTTTTTCTATTATAAGATATATTATTTTGCTAAGTCTATAGAAATTATTAATTGTAATAAATTTCTCCTACTTATTTAGATAGGTGAAGAGATTTATTTCGATCTTATTAAGGTTAAATTATTATTAATAATAAATAAGAAGTATATTCTTTATTTTCTTAATTATTATAATAGTTACTATTAACTTGTTTTACTTAATACTTATTATTATAATATTATATTTGAAGCTATAAAGAGCTTTAATAATATTTCTACTAATATAAGTATATTAATTATAAAGTTATAGGTTTGTAATAATATTTTAAAGCTTAAGAAGGCATTTAGAAATTCTTATTTTATAAGTATTCAGTTTAATCTAACTACTATTTATATATTATTAATAAATAGAATGATTGAATATGCTAGCTAGATCATTATTAAAGCAGCTTATATTATACTCATTAATAATAGTCTATTTAAGGAATTCTGAAACTATATTCTTAATATTATTATTTAGATTTTCAACTTCTTATTATTAATTAATAAGGGAAAATTTAATTCTTATAAAATTATAATAAGAGAGTTGAATCTAATTAAGGATTATAAACTTCTATATATTAAGTATATCTATATATTTAAATATATTATTTATATTTATAAAAAGAGAAATAAGTATTCTTTTTATACTGTTAAGATAGAAATATAAATTATAAAAAGCTTTCTTATTAATTATATCTTTTTATATAGCTATATCTATTATATTATATTTCTAATATAAAGAAAGGTTTTTACTATTATAATATTTACTTTTATAAGGGTTTTAATAAAATTATTTTATACTTTCTTAATAATTATATTGAACTTAGTAGTATTAACTATAACATTCTATTTAATGAATCTAATTTATAGATCTAATATTTTAATTAGGTTTTAAATTGAAATATTATTATTATTAAAGACTTCTTATTAAAAGAGAAGGAAGTTATTTTAGAGATATATTAAACTAATAATACTTATACTATAGAATATATAACTCTACTATTAGAAAGCTTGCTTCTTCTTATTACTACTATTTAATTATAACTTATTAATATTATAGATAATAAGGGAGATAATAACTTTATAGATACTATTTAGAAGTAAGAATTAGATTATCTAGATTTTAATATTAATCTACTAATAATAGAACTAGTTGATATTTTTATTATTTCTATTTCAAACTATCCTTATTATATTATTATAATAAAGCTACTAGGTTATTATTATAAAGCTTTTATAGTTTCTATTTTTATAATAAAGAAAAAGTCTATCTTACTACTAATATTTATATTAATTTAGATATTTTAATTATTATTATTCTTCTTATTACTATAATACTATTAAAAGTTCTTCTTCTAGATTATTCTATTTTTTATATTATTAAAGAAGTAAAGGAGAGTTTTCTCTAGCTTTCTTACTAGAAGTCTATATATAATACTAAGATTAATTAGATAGTTACTAAAGAGATCTTTTATATTATTAACGAGTTTTTTAATATTAAAGTCCTTCTAAATATATAGATTTTTAATATTAAGATTAATACTTTAAATAATATTCTGAGATTTAAGGTTTAATAAGTTATTTATAGTAATTATAAGAGGAATAACTAATTATCTTAAGAGGTTTATACTATTATAATAACTACTATTACCATATACTTTTTTTACTATTATTATATTCTACTATTTCTTATATGAAATATATGATTTTGATACTACTTTCCTTATTACTCTAGTATTTTAAAATACTTAAATTTATATTTATTAATTTATAAGTTACTCTAATAATATAAATAGAGTTTAGTTATTCTATAAGGCTCTATATAATTTCTATAAAAATTCCTTTTAATAATTCTAATTTATTATAGTTGAAATAAAGAAGATTAGTTTTATACTTATTAAGGGGGAGATTTACTTTTTTATTAATAAGATTCTTGATATTTATACTCTTATATATATTAATAATAATACTATAATTACCCTTATACTTAAAATTATAAGGAAAGTTTATAAAATACTTAAAATTGTATGCCTTCTTAAAGATCTGAGTATTACTATTTAGTTTTTAAGATTCCAGATCTACTATAGTATTATAAAGATCTTCTTATCTTAATATAAATATATTAACTTTATTCTATACTATTTTAGCTATTATAAACTTTATACTATTAAGATCCTTCTTCCTACTAATAAGGACCTTCTAATTGTATAATTAAAAGATAAATATAATAATTAATCTTACTAGTTCTATATAGAGTAAACTAGCTGTTTTAACTAATTAGCTATTAGTATTTAATTAGATATTATTTATACTATAAGTAAATTATATTAAGTGAATACTAGCTTTTTTCTTACTTATTAATATACTATTAAATACTTCTTTTAATATCTTATTAGTACTACTAATTATAGTATTATATTTAAAGGAATGAATCCTATAATAAATCTAGGTTTCTATATAATAGTAAATACTACTTTTACTAATAATAGATTATTATATATATCTACTAGTAGCTATATTATCTACTTTACTAAATTACTTATTATTTAGAAATTTAAGAAATAGATAATTATTATTCTAAATTCTATAGAAGTAGAATTTATTAATTTTATACTTATTAGTATATTTCTTAAGCAGATCTAATGATATATTAAGTAGTTACTAGATTGATAGATTATTATATTTATGATTTTCTTTACTAATAGTACTAATATTCTAATAAATATTATAAACTTTCTAAATGAAGTATATATATAGAATATTAATATTAAGTATAGATAGATTATTCAGGAAGTTAATAATAATAATGTAATTACTCTATATTTTATTAAAAATATTAATATAACTACTAATAGTTTTACTAAAATTCTAAATACTATTAAATATAAGAATTTCATTAGATTACTAGGAATAATAGATAGCTTAAATTGAAGATTATATCTAGAGGGATTACTAATGATTAGATTAATTAATATTTAATTAAATAGCTTTAATACTATTAATCCTAAAAGTATTCTACTTTTAAAAACTCTTTAGATTTAGAGTTTTCAGCTGAAAACTAGTAGTTTAGAAGCTTTAGGTTAGTTTTATATACTTAGCTAGCTATAGGTCTAACTTAAGGGGGAGTATTAAAAGGTAGGCCTATAGCTATATATATTATATACTATAAGTACCTATATATATTACATATTATAGGTATTTATATTACATACTAGCTTAAGTACTACAGCCTAGAGATTCGCCTTCTTATTTCTATATTATAAAGCTTTCCTTCTAGAGATATTACTAATAGCAATTACTATTACCTCAGATTATAACTTCTTACCTAGAGGTTATATATTTAGAATATAAGATTTCAAATCTTAAAGTAAGGAAGTTAAGTTTCTTTATAAAATATATAATAAAAAGAAAATAATAAATAAAACTATCTTTTGAGGTTTATAAATATTTATTCATATTTCTAAATATTATCTAGAGAGAAATTAGGGTTTTCGAGAAGTATTTCTTAATATACTACTTTTTTCTCTAGATTTGACCTAGAGAAATAGATTTTAAATATAGAATCTTTTAGTATTTTATTAAAAACTGTCTCAATACTGAATAAAAATAGCTATTATTAAATTAAGAGTATATCTTCTTTATTCTTATCACCTTCTCTGAAAACTATAGATTCTTTATGATTTTTTATTTCTTTAATATTTATAATTCCATTCTTTATTAAGAAGATTTTTCCTCATTCTAATTCTAATTTAGATCTATAAATATCTAAATCTAATAATTCTTAATACTCTATAGGTTCTTAGATAAAACTCTATATATAATTACTACTATGCATTAAATTTTAAATTTCTTCTCTTAATAGAATTATTAATTTATATAAGTAAGAGTTTAATGTATATAAAAAGACTCAAGAAAGACCTATCTATTAATACTCTAACTTCTATTCTAATAACTTATTAAGTACTTTCTCTCTATCATAGATTAATATAAGATTTCTAATTTCTAGTCTCTTATTTTAAGGAAATATTAAATTACTAAGTATTAAAACCTTTTATTATTCTCGAATATTACTTTATAATTATCTTTATAACTTTCTCCCTATTTTTTCTAGGTATATAAATATCTTTGTCTTTGGCTATAATATTTCTTTATTTATTTATAATAATATTCAATTTAAAACTTTCTATATAGATATTATAATTTCAATTAGTATTATTACTTTATAGTTATACTTAAGATAGAATGATATATATCTTATGAATATTTAAATTATTATTAAGTCTATAAATAGTATTATAAATAGCAGAAATCAAGCATTTGTCTTGTTATTTCTTTCTATTTAAACTAATAAAATATAAGTAATAAGTTAATATCTAATTTTAATCATACTATTAGCTTATATATTATGTATAGAAATAATTCACTTTCTTATAATATACTACTTCTTAAATTTAATAATATACTACTTATTCTCTAACTTACGATTTATAACAACTATACTATAGAGATTATATTAAATAACTATTTCTTCTTATAAGAACTTTATAAGAATTCTAGAACTTATCTTATTGAGTTTTTGTATTTCTAGCTATTTAGTAAAAGTATCTATTATTCTAATAAGATATTACTTATGTATTCTCTAAATATTTAGATTAACCTTATTAAATAAATATCTATGTAAAGTGATAAAGCTATAAAGATTATTTATATATTTAATTTAATATGATTAATAGTCTGAATAGTATCTTACTACTTTATATATTTCTTTATATCTATATCTATTTAGTAATGCTGATTGGATAGCTTATAGAAGACTAATTCTTAGTTATAATACTTATTCTTATTATATATTATAATAATAAGCTTTTACTTTACTATTAAAATAGTTTCTACATATTAAAATATTAATCTATATAATACTACTCATATCAAAGGTTATTAGTCTTATAACTAGAATATTAAGGTTTTATATTTAAGTATTTTAATACGATTTGAATTAATACTAAATAGCCTCTTTAGGATTATTAAATAATAAGTAATCTATTAAGATTTATATAACTAGACTTATGAATTACTTAATATAACTATAGGGAGGATTAGTTTAAGATATAAAATACTATTTATAGAAGAATTAATATCTATATTGAAAATCCTTTCTATATCTTATTTACTACTAAAAGAATATATTTTATTAAAGAAAGCTTATATATTTAAATTTAGAAAACAAATCTACTTATTAATCTAAGTATTAATATCTCTTTCTCTAGTTTTATTATCTCTATTAAATAGTTTAAAAGGTTTTTAAGATGATCTATTAATTACTAAAGTTACTATATTATTAATATAATAGACTTTAAAGTTACATATCTATATTTGAACTACTTAGGAAATAATAAGTATTCCTAGAAAGTCTAATATTATACTATTAAGTTAAACTATTAGTATTTTTATCTTTATTTCTAATAAGAAATACTGACTATATAGATAGTTATAAGTTTATATTAAAGTATTTAGTAATTTTTAAAATTCCTATTTATATCTCATAATTGAGTTCTAAGCTTATAAACAATTAACATTTATAATAGATAATAATTTTCTTCTACTTGATAAATTATCTTCAAATTATACTTTAACTAAGTCTATTAATATTAATTATTAAGTAGATCTATCCTCCCTCTTAATTATAATTAATAGAAATAAGTATAGAAGTATTATAAAACTTATCTTATAACTATCTTATTATTGTTTTCTATAGTTCTAATTATTAAAAAGAAATATTTTTAAGTAAGTTATTAAGAAGATATATAATAATTAAATAGTTTATATATTTAAATATAGTAAACTATATTAATATTTAGAGATAATCTCACTTCGAAAATATTATAATATACTTTCTATTCTCTTACCTTAGTAATCTTAGACTTTTCTTGTTACTGATTATATGTTATATATATATAAGTCATAATAGTAATGATTTCTTATACTTATTATAACTTAATTACTATAATTATATAGTTAGTTAGTTTAATATTTATAGAAATACTATCAATATTCTAAATATATTCTAGAATATATTTATAAATACTTAGGTATTATAAGTTATCTTTAATATTATACATAGCTATTAGCTTCTTTATTATAATATTATCTAAGATTATTCTATAGTAATTAGAAGTTAAGTTATAGAGGATCTTTATTATAATTTATATAAATTAAAAAATAGAATTAGTACTTCTTATAAATAAACTATAATATTTAAATACGTTTAATAGCATTAAAAGATTTATTAAATCTTAACTTTTTAAATCAAGAAGGATTTCATTATATTTTAAGAAAATATTAAAAAGGAATAAAAGTTTATATATATTGAAATCTTCTAAAAGCTTATGAATTCTTAGTAATAATTCTATCCTTTAAATTATAATAATATCAATTTTAATAGTTAAATTAATAAACCTTATTTTTCTATTTTCCTTTCTCATTAGAAAGTAAAGTTTTAATATATAATATGATTACACTTAGGAACTTTATTCTAAATGTAAACTTTTAATATCTTAATAATATTTCTAGCTATGTTCTTAGGAATTAGAATTAATCTTACTTATTATATTTTATTTAAAACCATTTTGATTATCTATAGTAGTATAATTGACTTCAATAGTTTTTTAGATCAATTAAAACTATATATTAGTCTTTATTCTTAAGCTTTTAAACTTTCTTTTAGAAACTCTTTTTTAAGTTTCTATAGATAACTTATTAAATTCATAATTTCCTTAAGTTATTCTAGAATAAGATATTCCCCTATCTAAAATTTTAAAAGTTTTAATATAGTTTTGATTATAAATTATCCCTTAAGACTATTCTTAATAGTTCTTTCTACTTCTACTTGTATGTTTAGTTTCTACTTAAAGTTAGCCTTAAAGATTATCCTATCTAATAGAATATTATTAAATAGATTAATCTTCTCATTTGTAATATTATATAATATATTAATATTTTTAATTATTCTTATTTATATATTTATCATTATAGTATATTTAGAAGGTTCGTAGTTTATTAACTTAATAGTAAGTATTATTACTATTTTATATTCTTTATAGTAAGCATTCTTCTAGTTCTTCTTCTATTATTTTAAAACTTATTGAACTAATAGTATAGACTTATCAAAACTAGAAAGATACTTCTTATTATAAAATAAGTAATCTAAATCTTATTTTCTAAGAGATATAATAATATAGTTAATCTCCTAAACTTTTAATTTAATTATTTAGTGAATTGAAACTTCAAAAATCTCCTAAAGCTCTTTCTCTAGGTTATTAATTATTATGATAATCCTTTGCGTATTATCTAATTATATTGAAACGTCTTATAATATTCAATCTTATAACTATAATATAAAACGTATAAAATCTAATTTAAAATTAAGGGGCAATATATTAAATTCTCCTTCTTCTTTTATACTAACTATTTTCTTTTAGAAAAGAATAATTATATATTGATATTAAGTTATTAATAGAAACTACTAGTTTCCTTTCTTTGAAAAAGATATAAACTCTTTAAGTTTTAAATCCAATCAAAACCTTCTATATTTATAATAGTATTATAAAACTTTACTATTCAATTAAAAATATAGAATCATAATAAGATATTAAGCTTATTATTCTTAGATTACAATTTTCTAGTTATCTAGTTTAAAATATAATTGAATATTACTTTTATCTTAATAATAAATAAAATACCTAGAATTAGAAACTTTATAATATAGCTTTTAGATAGAATAAAGAATCTGATATTCAATATATAGTAATTATCCAACTAGATATCTTTTATTATTACTCTAGCAAAATCTATTATATACCTGATATTTATAATACTATAGAAACCTAATCTTTTTAGAGTTATAGAAAACTATAAATTAGCTTTTTATATATATTCTTTAGAAATAATATCAATTATTAAGCTTGTATTAATAATTGTTTAGATTTTATGAATTATTAGGTTTATAAATTGAATATTAATCGAGAAGTATATTATAATGAAGTTATAAATAATTATTAAAATTACTATTATATAGTCTACTATAGATACTACTTCTGCTACTAAACCTACTATTTCAATATTAATACTATAATTTTATATGATTTAGTCAGCTTAAGCTTATAAGTATATAGCTTTAGTATCACTAAGTATGCCTAAAAATAAGAGTAGTATTATTATTTATAACTAAGTATATTTATAATTTTAATACTTTATCTACTTTTAAATTACTTAACTTTACTTTTTAACTTTATAATAAAATACTATAAAACCTTTTTTTATAAAAAGGAAAATATCCTAAGTTCTCTTAGTTTTATAATATCTACTTATAATAATCGTTCTATATTTATAATTAATCTAAGTATATATATATATATATATATTAACTATAACAAAGTAACCATTCTAAGACTCAGACCTACTTATCAATTTTGTATAATAGATATAATATATAAAACTCTAATCCTCCTTTTTTAAAAAACCTATAAGACTATAAATCTGTATTTAACTAGTCTTCTATATATTTAATAAATAAATAGGATTTTTAGTATTTAATAAAACTTCTTTACTATTAGATATAAGCTTTAGTCTTTATATACGTTTAGATATCGATATAGATAGAGGTTTATAATAAGTTATAAGTAGGTTTATAAATATAGTAGTGCTTAATTTATATAAACTATATAATAAATAGTAATTATCAATTAGTTTTAATTTATTTATAATTCTAATTTCTTCTACTCCTATCTTCTTTAGAACTGCTTTTAAGACTTCTCTAATTTAGTCTTTCAATAATTAGTCAACTATAATAATATCTAGAATAAAATAAATATCTTCTATCTACGCTAACTTCTTTTCTACTATAAACTACTCTTTTTTAGAATTCTTATTAGAAGTAATACTACTAATTAGATCTAAGTAATCTATTATATATCTTAAGATTTTATTTTAGTAAATTATTATTATACTTAGGCTTACTTATACCGTTAGAGTAATAATTAAAGATTACGATATCATATTTAGCTTTAGGATATTCCTAATAATCTAGCTAGGTAAATATAAATTATCTTAGTAATAAATAGTAGAATTATTTTATAGTTAAATTATATACTAATATAATTATTCTATATCATATTACTTTTTGTTTTCTCTAAAATTAAATAGATCTTACTAATTTAATAGTAGTAGTTATTCTAATTGAAATAGTGAGTCCTTTTAGTAATATATTAAACAGGTTAAAAGAAATTAAGCTTCTAGTAACTTTCTAAGTTATATTAATGATATATCATAAATTAATATTATATAAATTAGTCTTAAAGCTTATTATAATACTAGAAGCCGCCTTATTTCTAGAACATACTATTTCTACTTTAAAATTACTATTCTCTATAGTTAATATTATATTAAATCTATAGCTTTATAGCCTAGAGTTTATAATAACTACTATTACTTATATTCATAATATATAATGTAACTAGTAATTTCTAGGCTTTTCTAAAACTATTTATAAACTTATAGAAATCGGCTTCTATTTGAGAAATATTAATTAGTTAAAATTTAAATTTTTAAATTAGGATAAAAGCTTCTGATGATTATTACTAAGCTTATTTATAATAGTCTAAGCCTTTTTTATAACTTTTATAGTTTTAGTTAAGAAGTTAAATTAGTAGATATAGTTATTAATATAATAGAAATAAGTTAACTAATTAACCATTTTACAAATATCTAATCTCTAGCTTATTAAATTAGTAAATATTTAAAAGAAGTCTGAGATAGTTTAATTAATTAAGAGATCTTATAGTAAAAGTTCCTAGTAATCTCTTTTAAGATTTAAAATAAGAATCAGTATAGAGAAATATAGATAAGATTAGTATTAGGTAAAGTAATATCCCTATAGATTCTTATTCTCTTTTAAAGAATATTTATAATAATTAAATAATTAACTATTCTCAATAAGTTATCTGAAGTAAGGTTAGTATTATAATCTATAATATAAAGTTCGTTATTAGAATTATAATTGACTATAAAGTTAGTAATATTACAAATCTTTATAAAGGTATTCCTGATATTCTTCCAAATATATTTAGTTACTTTTACTCTACACTTAGAAAAGTATCTAAGCTTTTCACACTATATATAGGTTTAACTATAGATTATACCTGATAATAGTATTTATATTAATATTAGCTTATAACGAATTATAATAATAATAGAATTACTTATTATTATAGATAGTTATAACTCTAGTTCTAATATTGATATTTATAGTAATAGCTTATATAAAGAAAGCATCATTAAAACTAGGGCTTAATATATATAGCTAAAAGTTATTATTAAAGTTATAAGATTAAGAACTTTTTTAAACTTTTTAAAGATAGAATAAAATAGAATGTCTATAAGTACCAAGTATTCTATAATCTAATATGCTTCTATATCTTTTATAATAAAACTAAAATCTCCTTAAAATTTATATAACTATTTATAATTAGAGAAATATATTATAAGTATAATAGTATTTACTTATCATCCCTATAATTAAAACTATTAGTTGATTAGATTGTATCTTAATAGAATTATTCTAAAAGCTATACTTAATAAGTATCCTATAAATATTTGAAAATAATTATCTAATTATTCTATAAGTTCTTATCTTAAGCTAAATATTTTGAAGACTAAGTATCAATTAGATAATACTCTAATATTAATATATTATAATAATAGTAATTATTCGATATCTTAAAATATAATAATAATACAATTATAAAGGCTTTAGAAGTTATGAAATTATATTAGAAGTATTTATATCTATACATATTATCTATATATTAATCATATTTAATATATTAAGAGTATTTATTAATAAGACTAAGCTGAGTCTTATTATACTTATATAGAAATTATAAGTTAGTTTATATTGATAGTAAAAAGCCTTTATATTGATAATATAAAGTCTTATATTAATAGTATATAAAGCTTAGTTGATATTAAGAAAATTAAGATTGTAGATATTAAAGTTATAATAAATATTTAAATAGAATACTTATAATTAGTAGTATTTAAATATCTTAAGATATTTAATTTATATACAGTTATAAAAGTATAAGAGTATAAAATTATTATAAAAAGAATTATTAATTACTTATTATTTACAAAAAGCTTAATATAAAATAAATATACTAGCTATAACTACGAGGGATTTCGCTTTAGATTAACTAGAAGCTAGTTATAATAATTAGCAAAAGGATAGGAAGGCTAAAGTTATACTTTAAAAAATAATATATTATTAAGAATAATATATTTAAGAAGTAGAGTTTATACCAACTAAACCTTAAGTATTAGTACTATCTCTATAGACCCCACCTTACTTAAACTACTTGAGATAAAGCCTCATATAGTACGTATAACTATATTTAGTTATATATAATACATAACAGATTTTACCTCCTAATTATATATAATAATTAAGAATCTCATAATACTAAAAAGCTACCAGGCCAAAAAGTATATAATATGATAATTTAATATATTTTAAATATTAAAATATCTACTAAAAACACCCTTCTTTTAGTTTTTAAAAAAACTAATTAGTAACTAACCTAATATAATACTTTTTAGGTAGAAGCTAAAGCTTATAATTTATAAAACTATTTTAACTCTAAAGTAATTATATAATAAAACCTCTTTTTAGAATTTCCTTAAGAACTACTTTTAAGTAACTTTCTAAAATCTAGGTAGTACTAATAAGCTATTAAAATACCTAAATTAGGTATTCTTAAAAACTTTATTCTTATAAAGATAAGTTATAAAAAGGATTAATAACTCCCTATAAATATTACTAAAGAAATTCATATAAAAAATATTATAAACCTTACTAAGAAAAATCTAAAAACCTATATAGCTTTCTATAATTTCTATATCTTAAAAACTTAAGAATATTAATATAAATAGTTAAACTAAACTTATATAATAATTTAGATTTTTAGGTATATAAATAAGATATTCTAATATTAATACTATTATATAGAAAAAGATATAGTAGTATAAATTACTAACTTTTATAACTACTTTAGTATTATAAATAACTAATACTTCTAAAATACTACTTTAAT
>QAPF01001082.1:0-13504 GCA_004367935.1 Colletotrichum sidae | reverse complement strand
TATATATATTACTTAATAAAATTATATATATAGAAATACTATTAGGTTATTAAATATTAAGTAAGATTTACTATTTTAATAAAATATTATATAACTTTTAAAAGTCTTCTTTTTTATAGTAATACTATTTAGAAGTAAGCTTTAAGTACTTTAGTTTTAAAATTATAATAAGAAAGCTATATTACTAGCTTAAAAGGCGTATTATCTTCTTTTTTATATTGATAACTATATACTCTCTTTCCTTTTGGAAGATATATTTAAGATACTTATATTATTATTAGACTTTTAATAGAAGTATTATTTTAAGAGAAGCAAAGACTTGTAGTAATTTCTTAATATTAAAACTCTTTAAAATTAAATAGTATAATAACTATAGCTTTTATAAGTTCCCGCTTGACATAGTAGTTTAATATCTAGCTAGCTTTTACTATTTTATAGTAAGAATAGTAGGTTTAAATCTTATAGTAAGTAATTAGAACTAATAGGTATATACCTCAATTATATAAACTAAGTATAATAATTACTACTAGCTATTAGCTATTATTATTAGCTATTAATAGCTAGTAACTATTAATAACTAGTAGTAAGTATTACTAATTAGTTAGTATTAGTATTATATAACTATAATCTTTTAAAGAAGTAATTATAATAGATAGGCTTATATTTTCCCTATTTATTAGTAATTATATCAATTAACTATATTATTACTACTTCAGGTTTCTTCTATTTAAATAATTCCTTAGAATTAGTAGTATCTATAGGGTAAATAAGGTAAGAGTTAATAATTAGATATAACTACTTTTAAAGTGTCCTAGAGAAGTATATAACTTTAAATAGATTAGAGACTTTTAATATAACTACTATAGCTTTTATAAGTAGTATATATTAAGAAGCTTCTTAAATATCTTATAAAATAGATATAATATATTAAATACTTTAAAACCCTTCTTAAAACTAAAAAACCCTTACTATAATATAATATAGCTTCTGATATAGAGATTAAATACTACTAATAAGATATCAGCTTTATTAATTATATTATAATTATAATAAGATTAGATATTACCTATATAGTAAGCTAATTATTACATTTGAACTAAAGCCCCTTAGATAACTATTATATAGATATTAAATAAATAATATAATACTTTAATAAGATAAAACGCCTCTACTTAAAGTCTAATTATAAAGCTAATGATGTATTGAATAATCTAATTATTACTATAGATATTAGCTTTATAGATAATAGTAATAATTAAAAGAACTATCAAGTGTATACTTTATATTTCTTTAGAAGTCTAATAGTATAATAAATTATTAAATCAGATATTATTACTATTTTAATAATTAAAGTAGAGTTTTTAGTATTATCCTAAGCTATTCCAAAAGCTATTTTTACTAATTATCTTATTATTATACTTTAAATAGACCTTATAATAAATATATTTAATAGAAGTAAGATATATAGATTTTACCCTACTATCTAAATCTAATATTATAACTAGTAAATAATATACCTTATAACTATTAAAATAATATAGTTATATATAAAACTATAATGTATATATTTATAACTACTAGTTATAATAAGAAGCTTTATAAAGGTATTTTAAGATTATATACATATTTTATAGAACCTTATAATTAATAGTCTTATGAAATATCTCTAGAATAATTAATTCAGTATTTTTATTATTTAGATTAATCAAATCGATTAGTTAAACTATCTAAAGTTATAATAAGAAATAGAATTGTAAAAAAGACTTTTAATATTTAAAGATTCTAATAGAATTTATAATTACTAGTTAGATTCTATAGATTTTATATTATAATAATAATAAGATTAAATAAAAAGCTTAGGGGTATTAGAAGTACTTTCGAATTAATAAGAAATATCTAAATAGCTTATAACTAATAATATTCTTCTTTTCATAGAAGTAGAAGTTTGATAAGAATAATAAAATAATAGAAAGAGCTTTTTATAAGATATAAATAGAAGGTTTAACTAGTATTATCTAAAAGGGCTAATTTATAAATAAAGCTCTTAAGTTTAGAGGAGTATATTTAGAATCTTATCCTGAAGGAGTAGAATTTATATTAATTAGACTTTAAATATTAGTATTATCCCTATAAGTCTCACTTTATTTGAACTGTTTAAAATAGAGTCTCGCGCGGTATATATAGCTATATTTAGTTATATATAATATATATTAGATTTTGCCTTCTAATTATATATAATAATTACTATAATTATCTTTAATCTTATTATTAGAATTCCTTTCTATTTCTAATTTTATTTCTACCGGTTAATTCTATCCACTTATCATTAGCCTATTAATAACTATTCCAAATTAACTTTTAAATAAATTCTAACTAGCCTCCCTCTACTACAAACTATAAGAATAGATAGACTGCTAATTTAATAAGAATATCTTATTTACTTCAAACCTAATAATTAACTTACTTAATTATAAACTATTCTTATATATTATTAGAAAGACCTATATATTTATATAATTTAAAATACCTAATATAGAATTATATATCACCTTAAGAGTATAGAGGTAGTATTAGAAAGATTTAGCGAATTAGTATTAAAAGAGTAGGTTTAGATGGAATATATACTTATAGTCTATTTCAAAAGCTTTAATATGATATTAATATTAAAATTAAGTCAGTCTGATGAGCTTTACTCTATAATATTGTCTAAAGTCCCAATATTAATCCTTTTACTTTTAATATTTTCAATTTTTATTATAATAATTATTTCATTTATATTTAACTCGATCAATATCTTTTTAATATTTACAAGAAATTATTATTAAAGATATATAAAGAATAATTTATCATCTTATAGTTTGTATAAGTCTAAACTACCTCTTATAGTAATCGACGTTTATAAATATTATTATGAAGTCTAAAGTATTTACTTATTATTAATAGTCAAAATTATACTAAAGGAATCTGACCTATACATTTATATGATATATTTATTAAACCCTATAGTAAATTTATAATATTAAATACTCCATTCTAAGTAAGTACTTTAGATTATTCTACTACTTAAAAGCTATAAATAAACCAACTATACCAAAAGCCTATTAAAACTATTTAAATGTTAATTAAAAATAACTTGATTTTATTAAGTAAAACACTTATGCTAATATAGAATTATAGTAGTTATTCTACTATTTTAATAAAATACCCATTATTAGAATCTTCTTTTATAAAATTAGAACAAGATATTCTCCCTATTATTTAATTAATTATAAGATTGACCTGATAAGTATTTATTAGTTTATCTAAAGGGTAATATATGCTATATATAATCTTACTATATAGGTATAAGCCTTTTGCTTTATATAGAGAATATTTAGCACCTAGTTAGGACTTATACTTTAACCTACTTTATACTAACTACTAGAGCTATAATTACTTTAGGTCTTTAAATCAGTATGATATTTCTAACCTTAGGTCATCTTAGTCTTCCTAACTATTAGCTAATAGCTACTAATTATAGATTTCAATATATAAATCTTTTTAGAGTTTTACCTAACCAGCTACTTCTAATACATATTTAAAGTATTCAGAGTTATTACTAAATATCCTACTTTTAAATACTAGATTCTTTTATATTCTTTTAATCTTATACTTCTTAGTTATACTAATAACTTCATCTATTAGTAATATTTTAAAATTAAATTTAATAATAACTATTTTAAGAAAGCTGGAGAGAGTAGTAAAATTATTCTTATATAATATTGGTTTATTTAAGCTTTTATAAAAATAGCTATACTTTCTATAATTACTAATAGTTTTAATAAGATTAATATTTATATTGAGATTATAGGGGTTGAGTATAATAATAAGTAGTAGTTAGAAGTAGTTTGTATTCTTATTATTATTATTAGTAGTAGTAGTAGTAGTAGTAGTATTATAAGATAAAGAAAAAACTAGTCTGTAGTAATTTATCGCTTTCTTTTATTTATAAGGCTAGTATTATTAAGATATACTAGTAGTATTCTAATATGAGTTAATATTATAAATACTATTATAGTAAGTTTAACACTTTAAAGCTACTACTGGTATATCAAGCTATAACTTATTATAGAAACTATTATATAGTTTATACTAATTTCTAAGTTGAAACTAGGTTTAAACTAAATACTATACTACTAGGTCTTTTTTTAGTATTTTTACCTATAGAAATATATATAAACTATAGTATATTACTAGGGTTTTTTTTTATTATAGAGATTTGATACTAAGTATTATATAAAACTACCTACCAGATAGAAAGCTGAATATATAATATACTACTACTATATAAGTATTAAGTAGTATTCTAGTTATTTATTATTATTATTTCTATATTATATAGTACGAGGCGTTATATAAAGCTTTAGATCTATAATATAGTAATTACTTACTAATTATTATATATTTAATTATATCTAATACTAAATACCTGATATTTATTACTAATGAGACATAAAAGGTATATTAATATATATATAGTAATATATATAGTTACTATATACTTTATAGTTTAATATAACTAATACTAATAACTTTTCTTTTTACTATATATCCTAATATCTATCTATTTATATATAAAATAGTACTTTTAGTAATCTATACCTTTCTACTTTAATAATACTTAAATACCTATTTATCTATTCTATTCAAATTATTTATCCTTCTATTTAAATAGTTATATAATTCAAATTAATAAATCTCTTCAAAATATAGTTTAATATATTTTTATAAACGTATTAGTGATATTATTATTTCTATTAATTTACTATATCTTATAGAGCTTATGTTATTTATATAACTATCTTAATACTATATATTAATTATAAGGTATTTTCCTTTAGTAATATTATATTTTACAAAATACTTATTAAGGGAATATAAGTTAGTATATATAGCAATTAAGATCTAAAAGAATTCTTAGTATCAGAATATTTTTTAAGTAATATAATAATAGTATAAGTAAAGTTTATACTAATTATTATTAGTTGTATTAAAGGTCTCTAATCTATTTAAAGTTATATACCTCTCCGGGACCTTTTAAAAGTAGTTATACCTAGTTATTAGCTCTTACCTCATTTACTCTATAGATACTACTAATTCTAAAGAACTATTTAAATAGAAGAAACTTTAGATAGTAATAATATAGTTAGTTAATATAATATCTAATAAAATAAGATAGGTATAAAGGGAAAGTATAAGTCTATCTATTATGATTACTCTTTAAAGGATTACAATAGATTATATAATACTAATACTAGCTAGCTAGTAGTATTAGTTACTAGCTATTAATAGTTACTAGCTATTAATAGCTATTAGTAAGAGCTAATAGTTAATAGTAGTTATTATACTTAGTTTATATAATTAGTAGGAATACTAGTTATAGTTACTTACTATAGGATTTAAACCTATTATTCTTATTATAAAATAGTAAAGGCTAGCTAGATATTAAGCTATTATATTAAGCGGGAATACTAATTATTATAATATGAATCTCTAAAATAGATATACTTCTAATACCTTTTCAACTTTTAGTAAAAGAGTAATATATAAAATTACTATAGAAGTTAAATTAACCATTATTAGTAGTAGTTTCTTAGTTTAAGATTATGATAAATTTTAATAGAAATAAAAAATTAGTATTATGGATAAAGAAGCTATAAATAAAAATATAAACGTATACTTTAGAAAGGTTAAGTAGTATAAAGTTAAAACTACATTTAGAGTACTTAATTTACCACTTAAAGTATTCATTAAATATAGTAGTATTATAACTAGAGGTTTATTACTCTTATATTATATAGGAAACGTCAAATAGTATGTCGGGTTAGTATATGAAAGTAAAATATACTTTATATATATATATATATATATATTTTAATATATACCTTTTTAAACACTTTAAGTATTAGATATATATCTATTAATAAAAACTAGTCTTTACCCTTAATACTTTTAGTAGAAGTAGAAAGTATTACTATTAAGTAATAAAATACTTCTATTAAATATTAATAATACTACTTCTAAGAAGACGATTTGAAATTTAGCTTTAAATAAGACTTTTTAAACTTCTTATCTTTATAATATAAGAAAGTAGTATTTAAAAAGCTAAAGGTATTATTAGGTTATATATCTATAAGGCTAAAGGTATTATTTTTAAGATATAAGACAAAGAAGTATAAATTATATATTAATATTTCTCTTTATAATTACTCCTTGTAATATTTAGAATAAGTTACTTGTTAATAAGTATTAATTTTAATAAGACTATATAATAATTTAATGATAATTATAATAAAGCCTAAAAAATATTAATCTTTAAAATATAAAAGTAATTTAGCTATAATATGCCTTATAAGCTCTATTTTCATTTAAAGATAGATTTATATAACATTATAAAGTTATATCGTCATATTATTCTATTAGAAGAAAGCTAAAACTATAGTTAAAATTAACTATTAGCTACTTTATTAGATTATTAATAATCATATTAATATTTCAAACTCATTACTATTTCTAAAGATTTAAATTATAAGTCTTAACTTTTCATATACCTTATTAATATCTTTCTTTTGAAATTTACTAATGATAAAAAACTTAAAATACTTACAATTTTTATAGACAATAGGATTATACTAAATAATCTTAATAATACTATTAGTAATAATACTTTCAACCTCCTATTAATTAATTCTTTAAATAGCAATCTAAATATTATAATGATGCTTGTTTATCGAAGTTAAATATTAGTATTATATCTAATCATTCCCTAGTTATAAAATATATTATAAAATAAGGTTTTTAGCTACAATATAGAGAAATTAAGTTACTTCTACAAGTTATAAAATTTAAAGTTAATTAGATTAAAAATATTTAAAATTAGAATAATATACTACTAATTATTGAAATAGGGAAAATTTTATTATAACTAATAAGCCTTTTGCTTCATATAGAGAATATTTAGCACCCAGCTAGGACTTGTGCCCTAACCTATCCTATACTAACTACTACAGCTATAGTTACTTTAGGTCTTTAAATATTATATAACAATATTATATTAATAGTATATGATAATATAATATTTCTAAGCTTAAGTCATTTTATTTAATAATACTATCTTAAGCCTTTCCAATTATTAGCTAATAACTACTAATTATAGATTTCAATATATATATCTTTTTAGAATAAAAGTAGTATTTAATAAGCTACTTTTAATATATATTCAAAGTATTTAGGTTTATTACTAAATATCCTACTTTTAAGTATTAGATTCTTTTTTATTCTTTTAATCTTATACTTCTTAGTTATACTAATAGCTTTATCTACTAGTAATATTTCAAAGCTAAACTTAGTTATAGCTACTTTAAAAAAACTAGGGAAAGTAGTAAAATCGCTTTTATATAATACTAATTTATTGAAGCTTTTATAAAAGTAGCTATAGTCCTTATAATTATTAACAGTTTTAATAAGATTAATATTCATATTAAAATTATAAGAGTTAAGTATAATAATAGCATTCTTATTATTATTATTATTAGTAGTAGTAGTAGTAATATTATTATAAGATAAAGAGAAGGCTAGTTTATAGTAATCTATCGCTCTCTTTTATCTATAAGACTAATATTATTAAAATATACTAGTAGTATTATTAATAGCCAGCTAGTATGAGTCAATATTATAAGTACTACTATAATAAGTTTAATACTTTAAAGCTACTACTAGTATATCAAACTATAACCTACTATAGAAACTATTATATAGCTTATACTGATTTCTAGATTAAAGCTAGGTTTAAACTAAATATTATATTATTAGGTCCTTTCTATTATATTTACTTATAGAGATATATATAAACTATAGTATATTACTAGGTTGTTTTTATCATATAAATTTAATACTAAGTATTATGTAAAGCTACCTACTAGGTAGGGGGCTAAATATATATTAAACTATACTATTATTATAACTAATAGTAGTAATACTACTATTATTTATAATAATAATAGCTTGGAGTATTAACTGAGTATTCTAAAGTTTTATAAAAATAACTATAAGTAAAATGGGGATATTACTATAAGAATATATATCCCTATACAATATTAGATTTCTAGTAGTAGTAGAATAAAGATTAATAGATTTCTTATAGATATCTTGAAATATTAATATTTTAAAAATATAACTTAATAAAATCTCTTAGTTATTCTTAAAATAGAATTTAATAACTATAGATTAAAACTCTCAAAAGTTATAAAGAATTTGAAAATATAGATATCACTATATATAGTAAAGAAGTAGTATAAATCTTATTAATTGTTCTTTTCGTATTATATATATATAAATGATTAAAATAGAAAGATTATAATATATAAACTATTAAGATTACTATATATTACTAGAATAGTATTAATAATATATTTAGTATATTTATAGTAGATCTCTTTAGTAGTATTTTATACAATATAAGCCTAAATCATAATATCTAGAAAAAAAGCTAAATCTTCTATATGATAAATATATACTTTAAAAATAGGTACAATAAATATAAAGTTATTTAACTTAATAAGATTATTAATTACTTTATATACTACTTAAAGAAATACTTTTTAAATAGGAATAAATATCTTATTATAATAAATCTTATATATATAGTAGAAGAATGTATAGTATTATTCAATCTTACTAATTCTATTATATATCTTAGAAAGAATAGTATAAACTATTATCTATTATTTTTACTTCTAACCTGAAGTCTTTGGATTGAAATACTATATTTATATTAGTAGTAATAAAATTAGAAAGACCTTAGTATATATTAATCTAATATACCTTAAAGGCTTCTTATACTACTTTTACTAAGATATTAAGTATAAATCGAGTAGTATTATATCTATTATAATATTAAGAATATAGAATATAAGGCGGCTAATAATATAAATAATATTATTGATAATTTTCAAATTAAAGTTAATATTACTATGTATCGTAAAATAAAAATATAAAGAAACTATATTATATATTTAATACTAATAATAGTACTTCTTAAGTATCTTAAAGGTATAGTATTTAATTAGATATACTATTTTATTAAAGATATTATAGAAGTATATATAGCTAGATATCTCAAATAGTAGTAGAATTTCTATATTTTTATCTTTATAAAGTATACAGAAGTAATTATTCTCTTCTTTTTTAATAAAGAGAGAATAATTACTTCTATATATTCCATAGAAATAGAGATATAGAGATTCTATTACTATTTTAAATATCTAACTATTATATATCTTTATAAAGTATACAGAAGTAATTATTCTCTTCTTTTTAAAAATATCTATAGATACCTCTATTCTCAAATAACTAATATAACTTTCTTGTTTTAATAGAACTATTTATGAATATTATTAAATATAATACTAAGGCGATTTATATCTATAAAGTAGAAGAAGAAGAAACTATTATATAATATTATATAAAATCTAATAATACTGAAAAGTATAAATATATTAATTATTTTAAATACAATAATTAGAAAGATACTATTAAAATAAATTATTACTAATTCGTATTATAGAAATATAAAAAGTATAGAAAGATTAACTATCTATTTAAATATAGTAAACTAGGAATACTTAATTGTTTAAAAGCTAGTAATATTTCAATTAAGCAAAATACCTTAAAAAATAATACTTAAGTAATAATTTTTAAATATAAATATGAGTATAAAAATTATAATACTATTCTTCTTAGTAATCCTACTATTAGAAATACTACTTTGAGTAAAGATTTTAAACATTACTTAGTTTTAAAAGATTCTTATAATCTTATTTCTATAGAAAGAAAATAAGGGCTTTACTGAATAATAATATTAAAAACTATTTAGAAATAATGATAATCCTATTCTTAAAATTATATTATACGTAGTATTATATAATAATATTATTAGGCTCATTATTTTAAGAAGAATCCTTAAGGTTATTATCTAGACTATTAATATTTTTTTAATTTATAAGGAAGGTTTAGTATATTATGATAGAATATATCTTAAGGTTAATATTTAACTTATATTAAATAAATAAGATATACTTCTATTTAACAATATACTTTATAGATTAATAATCTATTTTACTATATATATAGTATTTCTTATATAAATAGCTATATATAATTATAGGAGAAGAATAAGTTCTATTTAATATAGATAAATATAAGTATTATAAAGTAGTATAGATATAATATTAAGTATTTTATAATACGGCGCCTGAAGTATATTCCTAAGGGGAATGAAATATATAATTAACTTGGAATTAATTATTAACCTACTTTAATTATTATTTCTATTATTCTAGATATATTATAACTTTTATATTAATATAATATTACTTATTACTAATTATAATTAGTTATAAAGACTTTAGGAGTTATTATAAGGCTTAAAAAGATAATTAATACTTAGGTATATTATAATATATATTTATAAATTAGAAGTAGAATATTATATCTATATAGAAGTTTAATAGGAAGGCTTTCTAGATATATATAAGCTTAAATATAAAAGCCTTAAAAGCTTCTTTTTTATTCTTTTTAAAATTCTTAGCTATAATATTTTAGAAAGTAATATTTTACTAATTAGAGAAATATAGCTATTAATATTTATTATTTGTAAAGTAGTTTTTAATATGATTAGTTCTTTATTCAAACTCCAAATTAAAACTAAAATTATTTAAATATTTATAGTAATATTTAAAAGCCTAATCGTTTAATATAATTAGAAAAATATACTAGCTTATATATAGTATAGGATACTAAACTCAAATTAGTAATTATAAAAAATATAGATCTTTATCTCAAATATATTATATAGGCTTCTACTATACTTTATACTTTTATTATATAACTTTATAAGGTCTATTATATACTTAGCTAAAGTATTATTAAAAAGAGTAGTAGAAGTAAAGTATAAAGGATATCTATAATATTTAAACTAGTTTTAACTATACTTTTAGTAGTCTTCTAAAGATTAGGTAAGCTTTAAAATAATTAAATAGAAGGCTAATAAGGCTAACTATTATAGTTAAAATCTCTCGTCTTATATTATAAATATATAGGCTATATAAATTGACTTTAGGTCTCTCTTCTTAATGCCTATTATAAAGGTATTACTAGTATTATATATTTAACTTTAAGTTAAATATCGTAGAGAGGTGGTATAAAATCTAATTCTTCTAGTATAAAGTTGTCAACCTATTTAAAATACTTTTTTAAAATACGCTTAAGACTAGTATGATATTTTGGAATTTCTCTAAATTCCTTATAAATCTATAAGGTAAACTCTTATTATTAAAATAATTAGTATAAAATTATGAAAGTTTAATTACTGTTTATATTAACTTTAATACTATAAGTTATAAAATAGTTCCTAAAGTAATATATTATAAAGATACTACTGAATCATTAAATCATTATAAATTCATCTTTAAAGTTGCTTTTGAATATCTAAAAGAACTCTAAACTATAGAATTCGACCTAAATATATAAAGCTACTGAGTAAGCTAAACAAATAGAGATTCTTATAGAGTTTTTATCTATAATATTCTTATAGTTAAAATTAGAAATTTAACTAAAAAGTATTAAGTTGAAATATTAATATAATTTTATAGGAATAGGGATATTTAAAGTGTTATTATTATAAGCATAGGAGTATTTAGGAGAAATGTCGCGCCTATAAAAGTTAATTTACATATTATTATAAAAGTAAGAAAAGTATTAGAAGAATTTTCAAAAGGCTATATAAGTCTCTTAAAGAGCTAAAGCTAAAGATACTATAAGTCTCTAATATTAAAACTGTAACAATAATTTAAAAAGAGTTATTATATTTACTCTATATATATTCTAGTAAGTAACTATTATAAATATATATTAACTATTTGATAATACTATAGGAAGTACCTTATTTTAAAACTAAATTAAATATAGTTATTAATATCTTAATAGTAGCTATTTATAAAGAGTTAGTATATAATTCAGAAGCTTCTAGTGAAATCTTAAAATAGAGAAAGTCTAAAGTATCTGAATAATCGATTTTATAATCCTTTATTTTATATACATTTCAGGTATAAACTTTTATAATTATTTCTTTTATTATAATAAGCCTTATTAATCTCAAGTATAGTAGTAATAAAAAAGTAAACTACCAATTAGTACTAATTTATCTAGAAAGTAATATATATTATATTGAATCTTACTATATAGGTATAAAGTATCTTAGTTATTTATTATTATCATTCTAATATTATATAATATAAGGCGCTATATAAGGCTTTAGATCTATAGTATAGTAATTCCTTACTAATTGCTATATATTTACCTATAGTTAGTATTAAATACCTAGTACTTATTACTAGTAAGATATAGAGGGCATATTGCTATATATATAGCAATATGTATAATTACTACATACCTTACAGCATGGCGCGACTAACAGTATTACTATTACTAATAAGAAATATAATAATATTAACTTCTTATATATTTATTAATATATTATCTACTAATTACTATTAATATGAAGATAGATTACTATTAAAACTAGTACTACTCATAATACATTATAGATTTACTTCGTTAGATATCTAATAAATAATAAGACTACTTGATAAATTTAAATAAAAAAGTTTACCTAATCTCTAAGAGTTCAGATATTTTATTACTTAGAATACAACTTTAATATTATTTAAATAGACTTCTTATTTAACTATCTTTTACTATATAGCAAAGTTTTATTAGTTAATCCCCGGGCTTATATTATAATAATTTCACAAATAGGTTTATATTAAATTACTATCAAAGTACTTATCTTCTATGAAAAAAGTATTTCTTATTTAATATTTACTTAAATTCCTTATTTAATCTGTTAATTATAACTTCCAATCTATTAGGTTTATTAAGATAAATTTTTCTATTAGCTTTTTAATTATAAAGACTGGGAAGTAAATAAAATAATATCTCTATATTACAATTCTTTAATATATAACTTTCTAAAGATACTTATAGAAACTTTTTAATCTCAACTTCAAAGAGACTACTCCTATAAATAGTATTCTAAATAGTAGTAATAATTAGTTTTATAAACGAATTAATCTTAATAAATAGCTAAAGAATCTATAAATACTTTATTAAAGGTCTTACTACTGAATAAATCTAATTAATCAAAGTAAAACTAAATATTACTTCTAATATTATAATAAATAAATATTTCTTTATGGTATTAACTGTAAAGTATTTAAAGAAGTTGTATTGTATTCTCAATATCTAATCCTTCTTATTAATTTCATTATTATATTAATAAACTACTTCCTATACTTTCTATATCGCCCTATCTAATAGAAATACTTCACTGAATAGTAATAAATTATAGAATTCTCAGGCATATTTAACCTACTAGTTACTAAATATATATATATATATATATATA
>QAPF01001081.1:0-13725 GCA_004367935.1 Colletotrichum sidae | reverse complement strand
GCTATATATGTCTATTTATTAGGTTTTTTATAATATATACTTTTAACTCTTCTAGTTACTACTTACTTAATAAATATATAAATTTATAAAGTAGTTTCCTATTTAATTCTAAATTAATAGTATATTTAATATTTTTAAAAACAAAAACTAATTTTACTAAAACCTTATTAAATACTCCCTACTTATTTATAAGCTTCTTAGAAATATTTAGAATTATAATAACTTCATCTTTTTTTCCCAAATACTTCTATATAAACTTTAAGATCTTCTCTTATCCTAGTAATATATAGTATATAAATAGTCTTATTATTTTTAATAGTCTCTTAAGTAAATATTTCGAGTTTAATAATAGATATCTACTTATAATATTAAATATTTATCTAAATATTTATTATAATACTTTTCTAACCTATAGAATACTATTTTAATAAGAAGTTTATATATCTTTCTAGTTAGTGAATATAAGTAAATAGCTAGTATAACTTCTATAAATAATCATTTAAATTGAAAAAGAAGAATATTAATTAGTATAACTTCCCTAATTCTAATATTAAACTATATATTTCTTTTAAAATAAATATAATTACTTTAGTTAAAACTAGTTTTAATAATATAACTAACTACTTATTAATAACATCTAATTATAAGTATACGTTTATATCTATTATTACTTCTATCTTTTTAATACTTTAGAAAATAATTATTAAACTTCTAGTTATCTTCCCTATAAAAACTAACTCTTTAATTAATATTAAAGCTATTAGCTCTATTTCTATACCTATTTATTTCCCTAGATCTCCTTAATATAAAAACTAATATTAATAGCTTAAATTGAAATATAAAATCTTATAACATTCTACTCTTAAGTAATTATTAGTATTATATTTATACTTATCTTACTCCTATAATTTATAAGTCTATATACCCTATCTTACTATATAAGAAGTATAATTTTATAGTGTATAGTATAACTAATATATATATATAATTTTCCAATTTAAAACAGATATAATATTAATTAACCTATTAATATCTTATTATTAGCCATTTAGTATTAATAGAGCTAATAGTCTTATTTATCCTACTATTTATAAGAATAAAAATAGTTAGAAAGCTATAAACCTATAAATAAATACTTATATCTCCTATTTCATATTAATTCGCTAGTATAATACTATTAGAATTCCTATAATCTTTCAACCTCCATTATAATATCTCTAGCCTTTAGAATTAAAACTTTAAATCTCTCTATTTTCCTTTTTAAACTAAGATATAATTAGTAGAAATAGATAAAAACTTCTCTCTTATTCTATTTAAAATTAAGTATATCTAATTTCTAATATAATACTAACTATTTAGTATTATATTATATAAATAACTAGTATTCCCCCTATTATACCTCTTCAAACTTCTATATATATAACTTCTCCTATACTTCTAAATTGATATATTATTAATAAGTAAATATAATAAAACTAGTCTAAATAGAATTATCCTCTAGGCTAATCCTATAGTTTTTCTATTCTATTAAAAATTAAAATACTAATTTTATAAATACTTATTAGATCTATTAGTTAACTGTACTATTTAATTAGATTTGATAGCTATTTTTAATAGTTATAATCTAATTACTAACTTATTTAACTATAAATCCTTTCCTTATTATTCTATGGTTATATAAAAGTAGTTTTTCCTAATATTTAAATAGCCTAAATATTACTAATTATTTAGCTAGTTATTAAATAAAAGCTATAGTCTACTCTTTATAAATTTCTTCTTACTTCTATATTCACTCTTAGTATATTACTATCTAGAACTATATAATTACAAATACCTTAGTTATAATACTTATTATGTCTAATACTAATAAGATTAATAATAGGAATAATAATTAGAATTACTTATTAAATCTCAATATTGATTATTAAGAAAATAATAACTATCTAAATCTAAGAGTTATAATAGAAGTTAATATTTTCCTTCTTCTTATATTAAAAAGTAAGTATTATTTTCTGTAAAATATACTTTATATGAGATCCTCTTATAAGTTTTCTATTTTAACTTCTCTCATATACTATTGGTAAAAACTTATATTAATATTAAACTTTAAATTATCTTAAATAGTATATAAGAAATACTTCTCTTTAGAAATATATTCCTTAGGAATTATTATCTTATTATTATTACTACTTTATCTACTCAACTGTTAGTAATAATATAATATAATATTAATAGTCTTATTATATAGTTGTATTAAATTTAAAGTTAATTGTTAAAATTTATTAAGACTTATATTAAGTCTATACTTATAAGGCGGCTATTCTCTATAAAGATAGTTACTATTCAATATCCTTACTTATACTAATTACTTAAAAGATTAGAAAGAAGTAATAGATTTATAAGAATAAAGCTAAAAGCCTTAATTAGGAGAGTTTTCATATATAGATAAAGTCTATATTATTATATAGACTATTATTTAAAAGGGTTAAATTATAATCTTTTAGCTTAAAACTGTTTCTAATACCTTAATAGTTATAACAGCTAGTTACTAGGCATACTATATAGTCCTATTAGTATATCTTTATAAGTAATAAGAACTTTATATATTAATATATATATATATAGGATCAATTTTATCTATTTATATATATATAAAAAGAATCCCTCTATTTTTATAACTAATTACTCTATTATTTAACGATTATTTAATAAAACTACTGAATAATGAGTAATTAACTGGTAAAGTTATGCTTAAAAAGTAACTATATAGTATTTATAAGCCTTAGAGCCTAAAGCTTCTAAAAGGGGAGGAAAGTTATGAAAGTATATACCTTATAGCTTATATAGAGAGCTAGGATAGCTAGGATTAGATTATATATTATATAATATAGTAGCTTTAGGCTACTATAAGATAAAAGCCCTCTTATAGCTACTACTAGTTAGCCTAGTAAGTTGAAATCTTATAACTTATAGAAACCTACTTCTTACTATTATATGTTTCCTTATAATGCTTTTAACTATTACTTTATAATCTTCTTATAATTAGAAGATATAAGATTTATATTGTTAATATTATAAGATATCTTCTATTTAGTAACTATTTTTTAATATTAAGACTTTTTTGGAAATACTAAAGTAGAAATAAATATATTATAATAGGTAATTTTAAATATCTTATTATAAAAAGTAACCCGCTAACAGTAACTAATTACTTATTATTTTAAGAAGTTTAATAAAATAAAATAGAAGTAAGAAATAGATTAATAAGAATTATTAATTATCATTAAAAGTTTTAACTATTAAGAATATTGCTTAGTAGGATTTTCAAGAAGTTTACAATTCCAATAAACTATTAAGTTTTAATAAGTATTATTATAATATTAGTATAAGACTTCTAAAGAAAGCTTATTTATTAGATCTTTAAACTCTTAATTTTTAACTTTAATCTAATATATTAGCCTAAAGCTATTAATCTAACAGATAGACTATTTAAATAGCTAGATTATATAGAAAAGAGGTAGAATATTATAATATATTATTAATTCTTAAAAATAAATTATATTTTATGAAGTTATTATTAATTAATACTCATTAAAATAGTATTGAAATTAAGAGAAGTCTAGAATTAGTAAAAACCTTAATTTAAATAATATGCATATAAGAAAAGTATTTGAATATAAAAATTAAACTGAGAAGTAAAATATATCTGATTTTTTAAAAATATTATTCTTTTGGAAATATTAGAAATATAATAATAATTATAATTATAATTACTTATAATAAATAGATATATAAGATAATAGAAAATATCTAATAAATACTAATAGGTTAAAAGAACTTACAAGGAGAAAGAATTATTATTCTAATATAATACATCTTATATTTAATAATAAGAAGTTTTATAAAAATGGAATAATATATTTTAAAGAGGAATTTGAAAATAATAAATAAGTTGTTAAAAGGTTATAGATTTATAATAAATACTATTAGATATATATAACAAAGACTTAAGGAATAACTAATAATTAAAAGGAATGTTTAGTAAATATAGAGGAGATATTCTTCTTTTAAAGAGGACTAATTATGTTTGATATAAAATCCTTAAGATATGAAACTATTTATCTATATTATAATAAGAATAAAATAGATTATATAAATATTAATAATATTTATGATTTTATAAAATAAGATTCATATTAAAATAATATAATAATAAATATATAAAACTATGTTATATTATATTAAATCTACTAAGATTTTAAAATTTCAAGATATAAGTTATATAATTAGTTATAATTTCTATTTATCCTAATAACATTATCTTCGGAAATTAGTATAGACTTTATTATAAGACTTCTAGAGAATATTCATAGAAATAGTAATATACATAATATTATCTTAATTGTTATAAATAGGTTTATGAAATTTATAATATTTATTTTAATAATAAAAAGAATAGTAGTTATAGACTTAGTAGTAATATTTTATTAAGAAGTAGAATATTAGTTTAATATTCTAAAAGGTAGTTTTAATAATAAGAATAAACTTCTTATAAATTAGTATTAAGAGGAGTTTATAATAGAATAACTAATTAAATAATATTTAATAATAGTACACTATTTATAAATAGATAGTTAAATAGAATAAATATTTTCGAATATTAAAATATTATCTTAGAAGATTCATAATTAGTCTACCTACTATTCAGATAGTATAATTAATAGAAGTTATATTTATATATAATAATACTAGATATAATATTACTACGTATTTATTAATAGAAAAGCTATATAGATTCTATTTACAAATAGTTAAGTATATAGTAAAACAGAATTTAATAATATAAAGTATTATAAAGTAAGTTACTTATATCAATTAAATATATTACTTAATAGTGGAATATTAGTAAATATTAGTTAGAAGTTAGGTAGAAATATATAACTTAAGATATTAATTATATATATATATATAATGGGAAAGTAGTTATTAAACTATTAATAAAAACCATTAGATTTAAAAATAAGAAATGAGTATTGAAATATATTAAAGTTTAATAGTAGAGAGGATAGAAGAATCAATATATAAGATATATCTATTAGAATAATACTATTAGATATATAATGTTTTCCCTATTTCTTTATTTAAACTATAAATGGAATAGTAAAAAAATACTAATAATTAGACTCTTTTCTTCAAATAAGAAGATAATTCTATAGAACAAGAAGTAGAGGAGATTATAAAGTGGAAAGAGATAGAGATAATATATATTTGTTTATAAAATAAATTAAATAGTATATAGAATATAATATATATGAAATTATAATTAATCTACATAATATACAAATAGCTATTTAGAAATTTTAAAAAGAGATAGTTTAATATTATAAAAAGTAGGATAATTAGCTTAATATTAATATTAAATATTTAGTACTAGTATTCTGTTAAGGGGTGGCTTATAGCTACTTAGGCTACGTTATGCAACAGCTTAGGCTATAGCTATAAGGGCGTCTCTTAGCTATATAGGTAACTATAAGACCTTCCCTTCTTTATATATATATTTAGTATTACCTTTAGCCTTATTACTTATAAGGTCGTATAAGTTATAAGCCTAGGCGATTTTCGATTTATTATTAGTAAATAAAGTAGTATCTTTTTATATTTTTAAAATACTCTTATTTAAGTAATAGATTAATATTTTTAAACTAAATAGTCCCTCTCTTATTTTCTGATTAATTTTTCAAATAATTTGAAAAATAATAATATTTATAACTATATACCTTATAGCTTTTAAATCTTACTATAACTAATTATTCTAATTATAGAATAATTATATTATTTATCCTGAAGTTAAAAGGTAAGTTTAATTCGTTTTTATAGTATATATTACTTGATACGACGTTTTGAGTAAATTAAATAAAGAAATATATTGGTTCTAATATAGCTAAGCTTACTATTAATATACTCATATATATAATATAGAACAATAACTATAATGTAATATATAGCTTACTTATTTCATTATATAATATATTAATTAATAAGTTATTTAATACTAATTAGACTGATAATAGTAGTCTCTATATATTTATAAGAGTATTATAGAAATATATCTTTAAGGTTTCTAAAGATACTATTAGTATTTTTATTAATAAGTTTACTAAAAGTAATACTTATAACTATAAGACTTTTTATAATACTCTTAAGTATATTTAGTACTTATATATTTATATTATAAGCTTCTATAGTTAGAATACTAATTATTTCTAAGTTATAATATTCTTTAACTATTTTGAATTAAAATTACTTAATATTTATAAGTATTATATTAGTAATAATAAGAAGCTTATATAGACTAATATTATTAAAACAATTTATACTCTTATTAAGGATAAAAGATAAAAGATAGGTTTTACTCTATATTATAAGATAATTACTACTAGTAGTAATAATTCGTTAGGTAATACTCTAGGTAGTATTCTTATTAAAAAAATAGTAAATATTCTTATTATAAGAGGGGTTACCTAGTTTTAAAATATTAGATTACTTATTTAGATCTTATCCCTATAGATTATGAATATTATGAATAATTCTTAATTTACATTATAAAATATATATATAGTAAGGATTATACTAATATAATAACCTTAATATTTACCTTATTAGTTATTATTAAGAGATCTATAGGTATTATTAGAAGTTTAGTTATTACTAGCTTTATTATTTAGAAGCTCTTAATAATGCTTAAAGTAGTAAATACTATAGTTGATAATAAAGTTATTATAACTTTAGATATTATAGTTGATTTGGGTTATTCTAGTTTAGTTTTTAATAACTTTGTTTTCTTGATATTATATAATATTTATAATAACCTCTAACTTTTTACTACTACTAATAATAAGTTAGTAAGACTAGAGAGTATAAGTATTATTTTCTTTTGAAAAGAGGATTTTATAAATCTTTCTAAAGCTATTAATTAGACTATTAAAGAAGTTAAATATAGCTTTCTTAGTCTTATTAACTTATTTAACTTAAGTAGACTTTAAAGAAGCTATATTAAGTATAATTACTATATTATAAGTTTTATTAATACTTAATCTTATTAAAGCCTTATTAAAGTCTACTAGGTAAATAATATCTATATTATTAGTATATCTAATAGTATTACTATTTTTATTAATACTACCCTTAGTTTAATTAGAATTAAGATGAAAATATATCTTTTACTTAAGATAATATACTAATATTTTATCTATACTTATTTATTAAAAGTTATTAAGACTTATTATTATATAAATATATAATTTACTTAGGAGGAGATTGACTTTTTTTACTATAAGGTATACTATTTTACTAAGTTTATAGAGATTATTAATTATGATATTTTTCTTTCCCTTATCTAAATAAGTAAAGAGATTTATCTTAGCTTTATTAAGGTTAAACTGTTATTAATAATAGGTAAGAGGTATGCTTTTTCTTCTCTTAATTACTATATTAGTTACTACTAGCTTACTTTATTTAATATTTATTATTATAATATTATATTGGGAGGGGCTAATAGCTTGTTCTTTACTGCGACTATTAGTAGATATATTACCCCCTAAGGTATAACTTTAACCTTCTTATCCTCTTACTAACTACTATAACTAGCTTCTAGTTAATTGAAAACTAAACCTCTTATAACTATAGCTAGTATATTTACCTAATATCAAGTTTTTAAATAATAAATAACTAATAACTCTTTCTATAATACCCTTACGCCTTCATACCTTTATAGCTATATATAGTTTAAATATCTCGAGATATTTAATTACTACTAACTATAGGTATTCTATTTAAATATTTATTATGATTTTAATATTTATAATTTCAATATCTTTTAGACTAAGTCTTACTTACTTTTAAGATAAGACTTTATACTACTAATATAAAAGTTTTCTACTACTAATATAAGTTAGCTTATAATTTCTATATAAGTATAATAGGATTTAGCTTATTCTTATTAGTAAGTAATTTTAATATATTAAGTATAACTAATATATAAATAATATTTATATAGATATAGATATTTCTAGTATAACTTAATAGCTTTTAAAACTTCTATAATTATATTACTATAATATTTTAAAATATCTAGTAATTAGTATTATAGTAATATATTAATATTAGGATATTATATAATTAATATTTAACTTCTAAAGATTCTAGCTTAATATAATCACTTATAGGATAGTTAGATAATTATTTTTTAAATATTTATAAGTTACTTATTAATTATAGTTTTTAAGATAATTATATTAAGATTTAATTTAACGAATTAATAGTTTCAATTATAAGGGTTATAAGTGAATATTATTATATTTATCTTATATCTTTCTACTTATAAGTAGCTATATAGGTTTTTAGGGGATTTTGAATTTATTATAAAGGATATAGAAAAATAATAGGTTATAGAATACCTAGTTTTTAGTATTTTATTTTATCCTATTTTTAAGAAGTTTAAAAATATTCTTAATTTTATAACTTTAGTAGTTACTTTTAGCTATATATATTAAGCTCTAGTTTTAATAAAGTACTTTCTAATTATTACTATGAGGTCTTCTATTACTATAGAGTTAAATATTAAAACTAGGGGTATAATTATCTATAATAATAGGTAATTTTATTACTGTTTTAACTAGTTATAAGCTAGTATTAGTATAAATACTCTTATTAGGTAAACTTTATAGTTAAGTCTATATATAGAATATAGAGCTTAGACACTATTCTAAGTATAGAGCAAAAGTAACTAAATAATATTATATTTAAGGTTATTAAGAGGTTTAATAATATCTTTACTAATCTAACTATATTGACTATAAAACAATAGGTTTATAATAATACTTTAGAGTTTAAGAAAGTATTTAGAGACTCCTACTTTATAAGTATTTAGTTTAATCTAACTATTATTTATATATTATTAATAAATAGAGTAATCCAGTATATTGGTTAGATTGTTATTAAAATAATTTATATTATGCTTATTAATAATAATCTACTTAAGGAATTTTAAGATTATGTTTTTAATGTTACTATTTAGATTTTTAATTTCTTATTTTAAGTTAATAAGGAGAAATTTAACCTTTATGAGATTATAGTAAGAGAGTTGAATCTAGCTAAGGATTATAAGTTTCTATATATTAAATATATCTGTATGTTTAGATATATTACTTATATTTGTAAAAAGTGAAATAAATGCCTTCTTTATACTATTAAGATAGAAATATTTATTATGAAAGATTTTCTGATTAGTTATAATTTTTCTTATAACTATATTTATCATACTTATATTTTTAATATAAAGAAAGTTTTTTATTTATTATAATATTTACTTTTATAAAGGTTTTAATAAGATTATATTATATTTTACTAATAATTATATTAAACTTAGTAGTATTAATTATAATATTCTATTTAATAAACCTAACTTCTAGATCTAATATTCTAATTAGGCTTTAGATTAAAATATTACTACTATAGAAGACTTCTTACTAAAAGAAAAAAGAAGTTATTTTAGAAATATATTAAATTAATAATACTTATATTATAGAATATATAATTTTACTACTAGAAAGCTTATTTCTTCTTATTATTATTATTTAACTAGAACTTATTAATATTATAGATAATATAAGAAATAATGATTTAATAGATACTATTTAGAAGTAAGAATTAGATTATTTAGATCTTAATATTAATCTACTAATAATAGAATTAGTGAATATTTTTATTATTTCTATTTTAAGTTATCCTTATTATACTATTATAATAAAGCTATTAGGTTATTATTATGAGGTTTATAGTTTTTATTTCTATAATAAGAAGAAAGCTTATTTTACTACTAATACTTATATTAATTTAAACGTCTTAATTACTATTACTCTTCTTATTATTATAGTATTATTAAAAGTTCTTCTCTTAAGTTATTCTATTTCTTATATTATTAAAGAAGTAAAAGAGAATTCTTTCTAGCTTTTTTATTAGAAGCCTATATATAATATTAAGATTAACTAGATATTTACTAAGGAGATTTTTTATATTATTAATAAGTCTTTTAATATTAAGGTTCTTTTAGGTATATAGATTTTTAATATTAAGATTAATATTTTCAATAATATTATGAAATTTAAAGCTTAATAGGTTATTCATAGTAATTATAAGAGGAGTAACTAGTTATTTCAAGAGGTTTATAATATTATAGTAACTACTATTACTATATACTTTTTTTTACTATTATTATATTTTACTATTTTTTATATAAGATATATAATTTTGATACTATCTTTCTTATTACTCTAGTATTTCAAGGTGTTTAAGTCTATATTTCTTAATTTATAAGTTATTCTAATAGTATAAATAGAGTTTGATTATTCTATAAAGGTCTATATAGCTTCTATAACAACTTGTTTTAGTAGTTCTAGTTTATTATGGCTGAAATAAAGGAGATTAGCTTTATATTTATTAAGGGGGAGATTTACTTTTATATTAATAAGAGTTTTAATATTTATACTTTTATATATATTAATGATAATATTATAGCTATTTTTATACTTAAGATAATAAACAAGGTTTATAAGATACTTAAGATTATATATTTATTTAAAAATCTTGGTATTACTATTCAGTTTTTAGGATTTTAGATCTACTATAGTATTATAAAGATTCTCTTATTCTAATATAAATGTATTAATTTTATTTTATACTATTTTAACTATTATGAATTTTATATTATTAAGATTCTTCTTCCTACTAATAAAAACCTTCTAATTATATAGTTAAAAAATAAATATAATAATTCATCTTACTAGTTTTATATAGAGTGAATTAATTACCTTAATTAGTTAGTTACTAGTATTCAACTAGATATTACTTATACTATAGATAAATTATACTAAGTAAATACTAGCCTTTTCCTTCTATTAATATATTATTAAATACTTTTTTTAATATCTTATTCGTATTACTAATTATAGTATTATATTTAGAAGAATAAGCCTTATAATAAACTTAGGTCTCTATATTATAATAGATACTATTTCTACTAATAATAAACTATTATATATATCTACTAGTAGTTATATTATCTATTTTATTAGATTGCTTATTATTTAGAAGTCTAAGAAATAAATAATTATTATTCTAAATTCTATAGAGGTAGAATTTATTAACCTTACACCTACTAATATATCCCTTAAGTAGATTTAATAATATATTAAGTAGTTATTAGATTAATAGATTATTATACTTATAATCTTCTTTACGAATAGTATTAATATTTTAATAAATATTATAAACCTTCTGAATGAAATATATATATAGAATATTAATATTCAGTATAAATAGATTATTTAGGAGGTTAATAGTAATAATATGATTATTTTATACTTTATTAAAAGTATTAATATAGCTACTAATAGTCTTATTAAGGTTCTGAATATTATTAAATATAAGGATTTTATTAGACTACTAGGAATAGTAGATAGTTTGGATTGAGGATTATTTTTAGAGGGATTACTAGTGATTAGATTAATTAGCACTTAATAAAAAGGCTTTACTTAATACTATTAATCTTAAAAGTATTCTATTTTTAAAAACTCCTCGGATCTAGAGTTTTTAGTTGAAAACTAGTATTTTAGAGGCTTCAGGCCAGTTTTATATATTTTAGTAGCTTTTAGGCTTAGCTTGAAGGGGAGTATTAAGGAGTAGTCTATAGCTATCTAAGTTATATTATATAATAGCTTAGGCTATAGCTATAAAGGCGCCCTTTAGCTATATAAATAGCTATAAGACCTTTCTTCCCTTATATATAAATTCAGTATCACCTTTAGCCTTATTGCCCATGAGGTCTTATATCTTCTAAAAAGGAGGGCAGAAATAATTCTATTAATCATTTAAATAATTTAAAATATTTTTTTAAGTGGTATATTTTTGAATTAGATAATTATAATTGAAATATTATTCTAAGGGGTATATTCCTCAATTAGAAAAACTGATATATTTTAATAATAGCTCGGCTAATTGATATAAAATAATATAATTTTTATATTCGAAACTTAGGTATATGTTTATAAAGGTATTTCTAATTTCTCTTTATAAGAATAGTAAGAATAATAAGGATCATAAGTATAATAAGTATTAAAGATATAGTAGCCTTCTTAGTAGTAAGAGTTTGTTTTATAATTATAGCTTTCTTAAGGGTAGTAACTTTAGGAGTATTAGACTTTTTTATAGTAGGCTAATTACTACTAGATATAGAAGCTATAATAATAGATATAATAATGTCTAAATAAGACTCATACTTCTTAGTAAGAAGTTCTTCTATTTAAATATTATTATCTTTAGGCTTTTGTTTTAATATTAAGCATAATAATATAATTAAGAATAAAGTAATATTAAGAGTTTATTAAGTAGATTTTAGTAAAAGAAATATAATTATTTATAAAAAGTATAGCTATATTAATATTATTATTAATATAACGAGAAGGTTATAAAAAGTCTCTATAATTTTAGACTTTCTATTCTTATTCTTATTATTATTCTTATTATTATTATATAAAGATATATTAATAGGGCTATATAGTACATCTAGTAGCTAGCTAGCTACAGCTACTAAAGTACTAGAAAGAGTTTTTAACTAAAGAATTATAATTTAGATCTTTTAAATAATAGTCTATATAATAATATAGATCTTATTTATATATCTAAACTTTTCTTAGTTAAGACTTTTAGCTATATTCTTATAATTCTATTATACCTATTTAATTCTTTAAATAATTAGTATAGATAAGAATATTAAGTAGTAATTATTTTTATAGAGAATAACTACCCTATAAGTATAGATTCAATATAAGTCTTAATAAATTTTAATAATTAATATTTAATTTAGGAGAAATATATAATAAGACTATTAATATAATACTATATTATTACTAAGAATTAGATAAGTAAAGTAATAATAATAAGGAGATAGTAACTTTAGGGGAAGATATTCCTAAAGAGAAATACTTCTTATATACTACTTAAGATAAGTTAAAATTTAATATTAATATAAGCTTTTATTAATAGTATATTAAAGAAGTTAAAAAAAGATACTTATTAGATAACTTTATATAAAATATATTTTAAAGAAAAAAATCCTTTTTTTAATATAAGAAGAAGAAGTAGAATAACTTCTATTATACCTCTTAGGTCTAAATAGTTATTAAATCTTTAGTAATTCATATTTAGATTTAATAAGTAATCCTAAGTATTATTATAGTTATTATTCCTATTTANCTAGGAAGTATTATAAATAAGATATTTAAAACTATATAATTCTAAATAGTAATATATTAAGAATAGATATAGAAGTAGTAAGAAGCTTATAAGGAGTAGACTATAGTTTTTATCTAATAACTAACTAAATAATTAGTAGTATTTAAATTATTTAAAAACTAAGAAAAACTACTTTTATATAACTATAGAATAATAGGAGAAGAATTTATAATTAAATAAGTTAATAATTAGATTATAATTATTAAGGATAACTATTAAATCTAATTAGATAGTATAATTAAATAATAGATCTAGTAAATACTTATAAAATTAATATTTTAATTCTAGATAGAATAGAGAAATTATAAGGTTAATTTAGAAGATAATTTTATTTAAACTAACTTTATTATATTTATTTATTAATAATATATTAAT
>QAPF01001080.1:0-13514 GCA_004367935.1 Colletotrichum sidae | reverse complement strand
ATATATATATATATATATATATATATTCATATATATATTTATAATAGAACTGTTTATAATTCTGTAAATTTCAAGACTTCTTATAAATTAGAACATAAAATAAAATTAAATATCAATAATATTCAAGTATAATGTGATTTCTATTATTATAAACATATGAATCTTAATACTAAGAAAATAGATATAAGAGCTTATAAAAGAGCTATTATAACTTATGGAAATAATACTAATAAAGTTTAGGATTTTAAAAAAAGAACATTATACAATTTAGAAATATTAGAATTTTAAAAAAATACTCTTTTTGCTTTAGAAAAAGAATTACTTTTATCTATTACTTTAGAAAAGAATCCTAATAATTATAAATCTTGTTAGTTGAATAGTAATCTATTCTAAATCTAAATAATTCTATTTTTAATATGCGTTGTAATAATAATAATAATAATAATAATAATGATAACTCTTTAATAAGTCTTATTACTAAAGTTTAAGAAATAACTAGAATAATTGTAGAAGGAAATTCAACTATTGAAATGACTGAAAGTGATACAATATAAGAATTACATATAGAAAAGAATAATAAGATTTAAAGACAATCCAATCTATATATTAATTTACTTATTATATTGAATAAAGCTAGAAGAAAACTATAGAACTTATAAAGGAAATACTTCTTTTACTATTTTAAATTATTTTAGTTCAAATAGTTTATTAGGTTATATAGAAATATTAATAAAGATAATTAAATGTCTTATATGTTAGTAGTAAATAAAGTAGAAGAACCTATTTCTTTTATTTCAGTATATCAATCCTCTAAATACAAAAACTAGATTGTAATTATAATAAAAGAAATAGAATAGATAAAAGTTATTAATAGTTAGAAAATAATACTTCTACTGATTATTAATACTAAAGATATTAATATTCTAAGTAGTTGATAGATTTATAAACTAAAGATAAATAATATAATGAAAGGAATGGTATATAAAGTTAGATAGGTAGCTTAAAGCTATAATTAATATTTAAATATTAATTATTTAGAACCTTTCAGTATTACTTATAGATCTAAAGCTTAGAAATGTATAATAATTCTTTCTATTTACTTAGAACGGATTTTAACATGATATAATATTACTGTAGTATTTATTAATATTAATATCAGTAAACCTATATATATTTATCTATTAATTAGACTTTATTTTAATATAGAGAAGAATTCTCTCTAACTTAATCTAAATATAGATATAAATATTCATAAGAACAATAAGAACCATATCCTTATTTATTTATTAAATGAAGTATTATATAATTTAAAATAAAGTCTTTAACTTTCATATAATTATATAAAAAGATTCTTTATTTATTAAGATTTATTATTTCTCTTTATAATAAAGTAGTCTTTATTTTAAATAAAAAACCTTATATAACTATTTTAACTAACTACAGAGATAATATATTACTGGTTATTAATAGTTAAAAAGAAGCTAATCATATATACAACTGTTTAAAATAGAAAGTAAAGATTTAGAATCTACGAGAGCTTTCTATTTCTTTTATTCATAATTCGCTTAGAAATTTAAGAAGAAACAATAGTTATTATTAATTGAAATAAATATACTAAGAGAATTATGAAGAAATATAAAAAAGAAATATCTTATATAAAAACAAAACTCTTATAGAAAATAGTTTTAAGTTATTTGAAAATAAAGAGAATACTTTAAAATCTGATATTTTAAAGTTTTAATAAGAAGTAGGAGATTTATTATATTTGGCTTTAAGAATAAGGTTTAATGTTACTTTTATAATGATAGCCTTTTGTTAATCTATTTATAGTTTAGATGAAAATTATTCTTTAGTTTTTAATTATAAAGAAGGTTATTTAAATAATAATAATAAAGAATATAGATTTATTTATAATCATAAAGATATACTTTCTGTCAAGAATATAATAGGATATATTAACTTATATTAAATAAGAGATCGAAAAAAGGAAAGTCTACTTCTTCTTATATTTTCTACTTAAGAAGAAATAGTAATATTATTAATTATCTCATTATAAACTAAAGAGTGATGGGTTTATCTTTTGATAAAATTAAATATATAGTTCTATTAGATATGTATAAAAAGTGATTCATTTATATTATGATTATGATTATATATATTTGATATTAGGATTATCTAAAGCTAAAAAGCCAAGGGCTCTTATAGACAATTTGATAGTACAAAAGTTAGTTAAAAGTTTTAAGTTTTATAAAAAAGTAGAATATATAGATATAATATACTATTTTATGAGATATTTTATTAGAGATAAAAATATCTTTATATATTATATAAATATAGAAGATAATATTACTAATATTCCAACTGGGTGTTTAGGCTTAGTGAACTTTAGATAAACTTTATCTAAATTTCAAGAAAGTTTATTTTGAAATCTTTTTCTTTTTTACTTTTTGTAGATTTTAAATTCTATAATCTTATATAATCTTTATCTTCTTACTGTTTATTTAAATCTTATAGGTTTTTATATAAGTAAGCTATATATTAGTAAAATATACTTTATAGGGGGATATTAGATTTATTCTAATATATAAAGAATTTCTATTTCTCTTAGCCTAATAGAAGTAATAAAGAGTTCTAGAATATTTCTATATGAAAGAAGTAGATAAAAATCGCTTTATAAATATATATTAAGTTTACTTTTTTATTCCTAGTATATCCTAAGTAAATAAGATAAATATATAGAGGTTTATTCTTTTATAAAGTATTAGAAGTAGTCTAAACTATATATATCATAGTTATAGCACTTTATATATTATAGTTTTAGTAGTATATATATTATAGCTATACTATAATATATAATATGCTTTAGCTTATATATTATAACTATAGTATATTATATATTATAATTATAGTATTCTAAATATTATACTAAAGTATATATATTGTAGTTATAACGCTTTATATACTATAGTTCTAGTAATTTAGATATCATAGTTATAATTAGAACTCTAGTAGTATGTCTGGAATTTTAAAATAAACTTTCTATATCAGAACCTTGATATTTCTATAGATAATAGTTATAAATAGTTAATTATATTATCAATTGAGTCTCTATTCAACTATTATTATTAAGAATATTTCGAATAAGTCTTTATGTTAAGAAAACTAATTTTATTATATTACGTTTCTTCTAGTTTCATAGTTATTTATAGTAATAGATTAACTGTTAATTTACCTACCTATCTATCTGTTCTAATAGTTATTTCTATTTATAACATTTATTACTAGCTTATAGTATATAAATAAATATAAATATATATATATATTATATATTATAGCGATAAATCTGTAAAATAATCCCTTTCTTCTTATTAGTTTAATTAAGTATGTTAACTACTTAGTTACCTATTACTATAGCTTTAGCTACTTTAGTACTATATTTAACCTAATATATTTACATAAGAATTATATTTTTAATATAGAAAATAGCTTCCTCAATAATATATTCTATGATATTTGCTTTATAGTAAAAGAGATAGGAGTATTAACTAATACTATTTCTTTTGACTAATATAGCTTTATTATAATACTACATAAATATCTTAAAGATTACATATCAAGAAGTAAGAGATCGTATTAGTAAAAGGGATTTTATATTTTAAATACTTCAATATCTAAATAAATACGTAGATAAGAATCTTGAGTCTTAGATTTATTCAAAAAGTTGGGGATATCAATAACATATTATATAAAAGAGTATAATTGACTATTGAGGATTTTAATTACTAGAGAAAACCTAGTACTTTTATATATTCATTAATAATATAATAAGTCAACTATTATCTTATACTAATATTGTTAATAATAATATAATCTGGTATCTCTATTAAAATGTACTTATATAATATTATATAAATATAAATATATATATAAGTAGAGATATAACTAAATTACCTAATATTAATATAATCATTAGCTAGAGTATAATAGTTATATTTAGAAAGTGTTATTATTATTAAATAGTTCTTATATAGCTTTATAGAATTAGGTATTTATTAGTAGATAATCTATTCTAACTATCATGAAGAAATACGAGGAATAGCAACTTTACTATACAATTTATATCTTATAATTACTAAGTTATATAATTTATATTCTAGCATTCTTGATATATCAATGAATAATATCCCTAGCTTTTATTTATTTAAGTTTGATATCAAAAAAGAAAACGAATTCTAGTTAGTAAAACTTTTACTAAAGTCAAAGTTAATATCAACTAATAATAAGCTCTTCATATTTAAAAGAAGCATAATAATCTTGAGAAATACTAGTAATATATATTTTATTTAAGAAAGTTAGATTAAAGCTAATATATATTAAGTACTAAGGTTAACAAATATATATAGCTTTGATATACTAATTAGAAATATATTTTAATTTCTATATTATAATTAAATACTAGAACTTAATAGAGGAAAGAATAAAGAGACTCAATAAATACTTCATATAATAAATCAATAACTTAAAACAAAACTTAACATTTATCTTTACTGATAACAAAGAACCAAAACTCTATATTTTTATAAATAGATCTTTTGCTATTAAAAGAAATTTAATATCTTAATTAGAATTTATTAATATTCTAAAAATAGAAGAAGCTTATAGGAATAATAATATCTTGAAGTTTAGGAGTTATATCATCTTTCCTCGTCTATTAAATTAAAGAGAATCATTTGAGATAAGTTAATTTCTGGAATTGATAATATAACTATTAGAATCAATATAAATTTATAATTTCTATTGTTTTCAGGAAAATAACTAAATACTCAGAAATATTAATAGTATTAAGAATGATTTATAACAAATTCTATTTTCTCGATAGATACTTGATTAAATCAAGTATTATAAGGAGAAAGTATTCTATTACTAATATTATAATACTTAAATAATTATATAAATATAGAGAAATGTCTGAGATTTATTAAGTGAATAATAAGGATCATTTTATTAATAATATAACTGAAATATCTAGTCATAAGACTCTAGAGAAGTTTACAATAATAAATAAGGTAATAATATAAGTAGAAAGATAGATTATAAGAACTAATAAAGATAATAAGTACAAGAGATAAAGATAAAAAGAATATATGAGATAATAAGAGGAAAATAAGAAAAAGAAAGAAATATATTATAATAGAAACTTAAAATACTTACCATAATACTAAATAAGAAGTATATTCTTATGAAGAAATACCATTTATAGTACTTTCATAAGTTTTAGTATAATTAAAAAGATTTGTATAACTAGAAGCGATTTTATTCTATTTTTATATTTTATATTTTCTTTATATTCTATATTACATTTAGTATTTGATATATTAAACTATTACTCAGAACATTATTAATATTAAATTAAATATAGTATCAATATAGTTGAAGACATAATAATAAATAACTAAATCGTTAATCTATTTATCTAAGCTAATAAAACTTAATTACTTTTACTCTATACTTAGAATAGTATCTAAGCTCTATACTTTATATATAGATTTAACTATAAGTTTTACCTAATAATAGTATTCATACTAATACTAGCTTATAACGAGTTAAAATAGTAATAAAATTACCTATTATTATAGATAATTATACCCCTAGTTCTAATATTTAACCTTTTAATAGTAGAAGACTTCGTAGTAATAATTAAGGAGAACCTTGTTAAAATTAAGGCTTAATATATATAACTAAAAATAACTATTAAAACTATAGGGTTGAGAACTTTTATAAACTCCTTAAAGATAGAATAAAATAGAAGACTAAGAGCTAGGTATTCTATAATCTATTAACCTTCTATATCTATATCTTTATAATAGAATTAAAATCTCTTTAAAATCTATATGACTACTTATAAAAAGAATACTATAGAATAAGTATAAAGATATCTAGTTAGATTAATTATAATTAAAACTATTAGTATATTAAACTAAACTTCAATAAAATTATTCTCAATACTATAATTAATAAATAGCCTATAGATATTTAAAAGAAAATTATCTAGCTATCTTATAAACTACTATACTAAACTAGTAATATTATAAACTAAGTATTAATTAGATGATATTTTAATATTAATATCTTATTATAATACTAATTATTAGATATTTTAGAGTATTATAATAATATAATTATAGGATTTTTAAAAACTATTTAGTTATATTAAAAATATCTATATTTATATAAAGATTACTTATATATTAGTTATATTTAATATATTAAGATTATTTGTTGATAGAAGTAAGCTGAATTCTATTATACTTATATGATGTAATGTATGTGGCTACGTAGGCTATAGAAATTGGGCCTCAGGCCACGCTCTAAAGGGATGTTTCAAGGGTTTAAATACCCTATATATGCCGTATTTTAGTAGTAATAATACAAGCTATTTTGCTTCCTTATATACCTTCTATATAGTACTTAGAGGGCCCTTTAGGTAGCCTCTTCGATATATTATAATTATAAGTCCAGCTTTTAGTATTTTCAAATATTTAAACCTCTCTTTTATTAAAATTGAATAGTTATAATAACAACTTTAATAACTATTATTTACTGAAATTCGAATACCTATATATATGAGAACCTTTTTTTAATTCTTCTGATATATACGTAGTACTATACATCTCGAGGTACCCCTATATATTCCTTTAGATATATAAGTAGTACTATCTATCTTAAGATATCTTTATATATCTCTTTTAATATTAATACTATTGACTTCTTAAGGATGCCTTTATAATACCCTTGTTCTTACTATACTATTAGGCTAATTATTACTCCTTTTTTAATTTCATTTTACTTTTTAATTTTCTACTTCTTTTATTTATATATAGATTGGCTACTTTTGAAATAGCATTCTTTTAGCTATAATAGATTCAATTTATAGTAGTTGAAAAATCTAAATTACTTTTTAGATATACTATATATTATTTAATATATCTAGAGGGGTAGAAAAAGTTTAAGAGTTTATATAAAGTGTTCTAATTCAACTAGGTTATAGAATGAAGTTGATATTTTAAATAATATTGTTTAGATTATATACCTAAAGTAGTAAAAATCTAACTTTAAAAGAAGCTAGTCCTAATAATTTGGAAAGAGTTAAAAGTTTGACTTTTTATAATAACTTTAATAATAGATTACTATTTAAAATATACCTTCTAGGTTATTATGAGAATAAGCTTTATATATTAAAAAGACGTAAGTTGTCTAATAGCTAGGCTTTAGCTTTTATTAGGTTTTAATTCTCATTAAGATTAAATACTCAAAGTAGTACTTTTATACTACTAGTAGGATAGAGTATATAAAGTATAAGAGTTATAATAAGTAGGAGATACTTTAAAAAAGAGGGTAAATCCTATAATCTTATTCAGCTTGATAGTTATACTCTATATAGCATACTTTTAAACTTTAATTTCAATAGGTAAAGATCTCAAGTAGTTATACATCTCTAAAGTAAAATAAAAACATAGTAATATTTAATAGAGTACTAGAAATACTTCTAGAGCTATATTTAAAGTCCCCCTATTTCTTTATAAGAATATTTAAAAGGGATGGAAGAAGCTATTTTTAAATAGTAGAAGCTATTTAGAATTATTACTTTTACTAAATAACTAGCTTGAAAACTTGAAGGCCTTATTATTTTTACTTAGGCTTAAGAGCTCTATTACTCTCGCCTAAGAATAGTTACTTAAATAATTTGAATATTTAAAAATAGTTATTTGAATGCTTTTTATATTTAGAAAGTTATTAGGAATAGCTTCTTCTAGCTGTTAATTATATTTGATACCTAGGGGGCTATATGATGAAATATATATAGTTATATAAGCTATAGAAATTAAGCTTCAGGTTATACTTTAAAGGGATGTTTCAAGGGTTTAAATATTTTATATATACTATATTTTAGTAGTAATAATACAAGCTATCTTACTTCTTTACCTACCTTCTGTATGGTGCCTAGAGGTTCCTTTGGGTGGTTTCTTTGATTTATTATAATTTATATAGAGATTATAAGTTAGTTTATATTAATAGTAGAAAGCTTTTATATTAGTAGTATAAAGTCTTATCTTAAGAATAAGTAGGGCTTAGTTTGTAATAGGGATGTTAAGGTTGTAAATACTAAGGTTGTAATAAATATTTAAATAGAATACTTATAGTTAGTAGTAATTAAATATCTTAAGATATTTAAATTATATATAGCTATAAAGATATAAAGGTATAAAGATATAAAGGTATAAGGTTATAATAAAAGAGGTTATTAGTTATTTATTATTGAGAAGGTTAATATAAAATAGGTATACTAGCTACTTTAGGTATAAGAAGTTCAGCTTTAGATTAATTAGAAGCTAGTTATAATAGTTAGTAAGAAGGTAGGAAAGTTGAAGTTATACTTCAGGGGGTAATATATCTACTAATAGTTATAGTAGAAAGCGAGCTATTAGTTCCTCTTAAGCTAATAGGATTAAAAAGTTTATTATATAGATTTATATTTATAATATATTATATATATATATATATATATTAGTTAATAGTTATATTCAGATTCTTTAAGCTATTAACAATTATATACTTCTTAAGAACCTTTTAAAAAAGCTATACTCAATAATTAACTCTTATTTTATAAACATTATAAATACTCTAAATATAAAAGAACTATTTAAATAGAAAAAAGTTGAAGTAGTAAATATAATTAATCATATATCATAAGTAATAAATAGAGAAAGTATAAATCTATTTATTATAATCATTCTATTAAAAATCATATTAAGTTATTATATGATACTAAATACTAACTAGCTATCAATACTTATTACTAGTTATTAATAGTTATTGGCTATAAATAACTCTTAGTAAAAACTAATAGCTAGTAATAATTACTATAGTTAGTTTATATAACTAGAAAGTCTATAATTACTAGTTATACTTGCTTATTATAAGATTCAAACTTATTATTCATATTATAAAATAGTATAAGCTAGTTAGATATTAAACTACTATATTAAGTAGGAATATATATATTAGTAACTTAAATAGAAAGGGCTAATAGCTTACTCTCTACTATAACCATTAGAAGTATTATTACTCCCTAAAGTATAACTTCAGTATTTCTACCTCCCTATTAACTATATAACTAGCTTCTAATTAATCTAAAGTTAAACTTCTTATAGTAATAGTTAATATACCTATTTTATATCAATCTTTTTATAAATAATAAATAACTAATAACTATTTCTATAATAACTCCATATCTTTATACTCTTACGCTTTTATAGCTATTAATATATAATTTAGATATCTTAAGATATTCAATTACTACTAATTATAAGTATTCTATTTAAATATTTATTATAATCTTAATATCTATAACCTTAATATCTTTTAGATTAAGCCCTACTTATTCTTAAGATAAGACGTTATATTATTAAGATGAAGGTTTTCTATTATTAATATAAGCTAACTTATAATTTCTATATAGGTATAATAAGACGAAATGTATTCTTATTAGTAAATAGCTTTAATATATTAAATTAGATAATATATAGATAATATTTATATAGATATAAATACTTCTAATATAATTAGATGGCTTTTAAAACTTCTATAATTATATCGCTATAATACTCTAAAATATCTAGTAAGGAGTATTATAATAATATATTAATATTAAGGTATCATCTAATTAATACTTAGTCTTTAATATTATTAGCTTAATATAGTAAGTTATAAATTAGTTAGATAATGTTTCTTTAAACATATATAGTCTATATATTAAATATAGCATTTAGGATGATTTTATTAAAATTTATTCTAATAAAGTAATAGTTCTAATTAGAATAATTATAGTTAGATATTTCTATACTTATTCTATAGTAGTCTTTCTATAGATAGCTATATAGATTCTAAGGAGATTTCAGTTTTATTATAAAAGATATAGAAGAATAATAGATTATAGAATACCTAGTTCATATAAGTATTCTATTTTATTCTTTTTTTAAGAGATTTATGAAGGTGTTTAACCCTATGACCTTAGTAGTTATTTTTAACTATATATATCAAGCTTTAGTTTTAATAAGACTCTTTCTAATTATTACTATAAGGTCTTCTATTATTATAAAGTTAGATATTAAACCTAAGAGTATAATTATCTATAATAATAAGTAATTTCAATATCGGTTTGATTAGTTATAAGTTAGTATTAATATAAATACTATTTATATAAAATCTATAGTTAAATTTAAATGTAGAGTAAAGAGTTTAGATACTATTCTAAATGAAGAGTAAAAGTAACTAGATTAATAACTTAGATATAGATATTACAAGTGAGAAGGCTAGTTATAAGCTATTTATATAATCAATGAATTATAATATTTACTAATTACAAACTAATTAAATCTCTAAAACTTCCTAGTATTAATTATTCTAACTTTACTATCTATAGTCTTCAAAGGAACTACTATAAAAGTTTCTTCTAATTATTTTACTTATATTATTATATAATATCTTTATAGCTATCTCTATAAGTGTAGTATTACTAAAATAAATAGTAATTTCTACTACTAAGTCTAAATTAATAATAAATATATATTTAGAATATTATATTACTATTTTATATTCCTTAGTAGTATACTCTATTAACTAGCATTTTATTATTAATTGTAAGTAAACTTAGTACTTACTATATAGATTTCTATTCTAGAATCTCTTATTAAGTAGCTTTAAGGTATAACTATTACTTTATCGAAGCTGATGTAATTACTAATAGTTAAAATACTAGTTATAATTCTTATAACTATATATAATTAGCGAGAAATTAATTATAATTTATAGTATAATTGCGTTTTTATTTAAATCATCATTATTAGCTTCTGAAGATTTTCATAATGTATTTCTATAAATTATCAATAGTTAGTTTTACCTTATAAATAAGGATAAAAAGAATCTTAAATATATTATATACTTAATATATAATTATATATATCGTTTTATGAAGTCTTTCTTATAAACCTCGAGAATCTGAATAAATACATCTAAGCATATTAATCTTATGGTTATTATCTTAAATATTTTTAAATATATTGATATAATTAGTTTTTGGTGAATATCTAAAGATTTATATTTCTCTATCCTCTATAGTAGTAATAGTAAACTAAAAAGATTTTAAATCTATTTTGAATTATAATAACTATCTAAATAATTAAGAAGTAATTATAAATTATTATAACTAATACTTTACAATATATATATATATGGGAAGGTAATAGCTCGCTCTTTACTATAACTATTAGTAAATATATTGCCTCTTAAAATATAACTTTAGTTTTCTAATCTTCTTACTAACTATTATAACTCATTTCTAATTATTTTCAAACTAAACTCTTTATACCTATAGTAGCTAGTATACTTATTTTATATTAATCTTTTCAATAATAAATAAGTAATAACTTCTTTTCTAATAACATTATACCCTTATAATGTTATACTCTGATACTTTTATATATTCATACTTTCATTACTATATTTATTTCAAGTAACTATATAGACTTCGAGGAGATTCTCTTCTATTATTAAAGTTATAGAAGAATAATATATTATGGAATACTTAATTCGTATAAGTTCTCCATTTTATTCTATCTTTAAGAAGTGTATAAAAATCCTTAATCCTATAACCTTACTAGTTATATTTAGCTATATATATTAAACTTTAGTTCTAATAAAACTCTTTCTAATTATCACTATAAGATCTTCTATTACTATGTAGTTAAATATTAGAATTAAAGGTATAATTATTTATAATAATAAATTTCTTACTACTGTTTTAATTTGGTGTGAACTAATTGTCATAATAGCTCTATACTTATAAGCTACTATATTGAATTATATAGCCTATTTATATAAGATACTTCTTATATAAGATATACTTCCAAACCTATATAACAAATAATACTACTTGATAGATAACCTTTAACATAAATAAACCTTTACCTACTTATGTCTATAAGCCTAATAACATAGTTTATAAAAATTATAAATCTAACTCTAAATACTTTCTAAAATCTATTAATTAGACTAAATCTGATTAATTCAAATTATCTTTAAACTTTCTTCCTATCTGCTTTTACTTCCTAATTATGTTTACTATATTATTTTAGATAATCCTATTATTAGATTCTAATACCTCAAGTTATCTTAATAGTTATTATAACTAGCTCTAATAATATAATATCTTTAAATATTATATTAGAAACAAAGATGTTTATACATATATTAATCTTAATAAACCTTACTTTCCAGAGTTTTACTCTTAAGAAGAATTATATTCTCTTAAGGAATATATTTAAGATAAGAATATTTAAAATTAATCTATCTAAATAGTTTAAAATATACTACTATTTTTAAATAAACTTACTTAAGATAATTCTTCATATTTAACCTCTTGAGTAACTTTATTCCAAACTACTTCTACTTTCAAAGTAGCTATTAGTATATTTAAAATTCAAAATAAGAATAAAGTATACTCATATTTCTCAATAACTAAAGTTTCTAAAAATGGAAGCATAAGAAAGAACTTTGAAGTTATGAAGTAAAGTAATATAATAACTAATATTACTCTACGTTAAATAATATATTTTAAATAACTTTCTATAAATAATACTTCTCTCTATAATCTTATTATTAATTTTCAATATTATCTTATTTCAATAGATTCTAATATTCTAATAATAATTAGAAAAGAATACAACTTAATTATAATTGAGATAAAATCTTTAAACAATATATCTATTGAATATAATATTTAAAATAACACCTATCTTTATCCTATTTCATATAATATTCCTTAAATTACTAATATTCTGATAATAGAAAACTTCTTGATTACTATAAGAACTAATTTCACCTTAGATTAAGTAAAAGCTGAATTCAATTAAATTACTATAAGTAAATATATAATATTAATACCTATAGGAGGGGCTAATAGCTTGCTTTCTACTATAACTATTAGTAGATATATTACTCCTTAAAGTATAACTTCAACCTTCCTACCCTCCTACTAACTACTATAGCTAGCCCCTAGTTAATCTAGAATTAAACCCCTTATAACTATAGCTAGTATACCCACTTTATATTAACCTTTTTATAGATAATAAATCACTAACAACTCCTTTTATAATAACCTTATACCCTTATACTTTTACGTCTTTATAACTATTAATATATAATTCAAATATCTTAAGACATTTAATTACTACTAATTATAAATATTCTATTTAAATATTTATTACAACTTTAATATCTATAATCTTAATATCTTCTAAACTAAGCCTTACCTACCCTTAAGATAAAACTTTATACTATTAATATAAAAGTTTTCTACTACTAATACAAACTAACTTATAATCTCTCTATAAGTATAATAAGACTCAGCCTGCTCTTATTAGTAAATAATCTTAATATATTTATTAAATATAATT
>QAPF01001079.1:0-13660 GCA_004367935.1 Colletotrichum sidae | reverse complement strand
GCTATAGTGTAATTATTTATTTAAGTAATATTTTGTAGTTTGAATAATAGAACTAACTTTTATTATTATTATTATTAGGTTCTTATTTATTCCTTCTGTTATTTATAAATATATTTATTATTATCCTAGCGATATATTAATATTTTTAAACTTTATAGTATTATTCTAATAGGAATAGTTCTTTAAATTCTATTATAATCCCCTATATTATTTCGCTATATATTTAGTAAATATTATCTACTTCTTCTATATATATCTTATTATATTTCAATTTCTCATTTATACTATCTTTATCCTTCTCATACTCTTCTGTATTATCTCGCTAGTTATCCTTAGCCGCCGTTTTTTCTTCTCTTCCCCTTTTCTTTTTCTTCTTTATCATTTATATACTATAGTTAGTGTCGCGAGTTATATACTTTCGCCTGGCTTTTAACTACTATTTACTAATATTTAGCTAATATAAGTAATCTGCTTAATAATACTTTATATTATTAGGTCTTTTTTTACTATATATTTAACTATCTTTAGGTAGAATTTATACAGTCTTTTTATTAATAAGTACTTAGTAATACTATATTTATTATTATTATATATAAATATAGTTTTTTTTAGTTATACTATTTAGATAGTAGGTAAACTACTAGTAAATACTTTAGAGTAACACTTTAATATTTAATATATCCATTCTATTTAACTATTTATTTATAAGTAGTATACTATGAACAGTTATTATTTAATTAGTTATTCTACTATAAATTCTTCTTAAAACTAATTTATAAAGAATTTATCCTTATTACTAATAATACCTTCTAAAATACCAAATTGATGTTTTACTTTTTTTATAGAATATTACTACTAGGTTTATAATTATTATCCTTTTTATTATTAGCATAAATATTATAAACTTTATAAAGATAGTATTATATATACTACTATCTCAACAAGTACTCTCTAGAAGTCTTATAATAAAGTTTATACTAATTTCTTAAAATAGTCCTATTAGAATAAATAGAGATTACAACTAGTTATATAGCTTATATTTTAACATTCTAATCCTTTAGTAAATTTAATATAATATTATATAGTTTTATATAACTATAGTTATATTATTCTAATAGAAGTTCTATTTTATAAAGTTATAAATCTTATTGATATTTATATAGCTCATTCTATCCTTATTATAATATAGATAAATAATTTTATATCTTAAGAATTCTATATTAAATATAATTAGTCTTTTTTAGAAGAAGAATATTCTCTCTATATTTATTAAATAATCCTTCTAATTATTAGTTATTCTTTAGGCTTTCTCTATATATATCTAGTAGTCTTTATTATANTATTAAATAATCCTTCTAATTATTAGTTATTCTTTAGGCTTTCTCTATATATATCTAGTAGTCTTTATTATATATCTATAGCTTTTTAACAATTTATTTAATATTTTTAGAGTTTTCTATAGAATATACTATTTTATTTTTTAAAAAAGTTCTTATTATTAAATATAGAATATATAATATTAAAGTAATAATTCTAGCTTTTTATAAGTTCTCTTTATTAATTAATACTTATTAGATATTTTCTTTTATTCTATATATCTTTTTACTATAAGTAATTATAGTTATAATTATTATTATACTTCTAGTATTTCTAAAAGAATAATATTTTTAAGAAGTTAAATATTTTCTACTTCTAGATCTAATTTTTATATTAAAGTATTCTTCTTATATCTATATTATCTAGATAAAAACTTTTACTAATTTTAAACTTCTTTTAATTTTAGCAACTTTCTAATAAATATCTATTAATAATAACTTAGTAAGTTGTAATTTATTTATAAGGATTAATAGTATATTATAATATTCTATTTCCTTTTTTATATAATCTAGCTATCTAGATAGTTTATCTATTAGATTAATAGTTTTAGGTTAATATTTTAGATTAAAGTTAAATATTAAGAGTTTATAAATCTAATAGGTAAATCTTCTTTAAAAATCTTATATTAGTATTATAATAATACTTATTAGAACCTAATAATCTATTAGGACTATAAACTTCTTTGAAAGCCTTATTAAATAATACTCCTAGTAGTTAAAACTCTTAATTATAACTAGTAGCTCTTATTAACTTATTTTCTACTTCTATTCTACTTTATTAAACTTCTTAGAATAGTAAGTAACTGATTACTATTAACCTTTTACTTTTTATAATGAAATACCTTAGATTACTTATTATAATATATCTATTTCTATTCTAATATTTTTAATAGGATTTTAATACTAGAGAATAATTACTAAATAAAAAGCATCTTATAGTATTAAGAATATAGATTTTATACCTTTTTATTATAAAAAGACTTTCTTCTCTATTCTTCTCTCAAGAAGTACTATAAATGATATTATTACTTTTAAATAATTAGTAATAAACTTATAGTAGAAATTATAAAAACCTAAGAATACTTAAAATTCCTTAAATATTTCTAGTAACTTCTATTTAATAATAATTTGAACTCTTATTAGATCTATTTTAACTTCCTTTTAAATAATTATATAACCTAGAAAACTAATTTTTTCCATATAGAATTCATGTTTAGAAACCTTAATAAAGAGATATATTTTATACAACCTAATAAGTATTTATAATAGTATTCTAATATAATTCTTTCTAATATTTATTATATATATTATAATATTATTTATATATACTATATAATATATATTAATTAAACTGATAAAGAATAATTAATATATATTTAAAAGGTTGCTAGTATATTAGTGAGACCAAATAGTATTACTATATAATTATAATAATTATATTATATTCTAAATACTATTTTCTAATAATCCTCTAGCTTAATTTTAATATAGTAATAAGTATTCTTAAGGTTAATCTTAAAAATCCATATTACTCCTTAGAATCTATCTAAAAGCTTATTAATTAGTAGTAATAAATAATAATTCTTAATTATAACCTTATTAAAATTCCTATAGTTAATATAGAAATATAAAGAACTATTTTTCTTTAGAATAAAAAAAGTTTATATATTTATAATAATTATATTATATTCTAAATATTATTTTTTTATAATCCTCTAGTTTAATTTTAATATAGTAATAAGTATTCTTAAGGTTAATCTTTAAGATTTATATTACTTCCTAGAGTCTATTTAGGAGTTTACTAATTAGTAATAATAAGTAATAGTTTTTAATTATAACCTTATTAAAACTCTTATAATTAATTTAGAAATATAAAGAGCTATTTCTTTTTAAAATAAAAAGGATTAGTATATTTATTTTACTTATAGATAGTTATATATATCTATTCACTAAGTTCTCTATAATATATATCTTTAACTCTTCTAATTACTACTTATTTAATAGATATATAGGCTTATAAACTAGTTTTTTATTTAGTTTTAATTTAATAATATATTTAATATTCTTAAGAATTAGGATAAACTTTATTATAACCTTATTAAAAATTTCCTACTTACTTATAAATTTCTTAGGGATATCTATAGTTATAATAATCTTATTCCTTTCCCTAAGTATTTCTATATAAACCTTAAGATCCTTTCTTACCTTATTAATATATAATATATAAATAGTCCTATTATTTTTAATAATCTTTTAAATAAATACTTCTAACTTAGTAATAAATATCTACTTATAATACTAAATATTTATCTAAATATTTATTATAATACCTTTCTAACCTATAGAATACTATCTTAATAAAAGGTTTATATATCTTTCTAATTAGTAAATACTAGTAAATAATTAGTATAATTTCTATAAGTAACTATTTAAATTTATAAAGAAGAATATTAGCTAGTATAACTTTCCTAGTTCTAATATTAAGTTATTAAATCCTTTTAAAATAAGTATAATTATTTTAATTAGAATTAGTTCTAGTAATATAACTAGCTACTTATTAATAAGATTTATTTATAAATATAAGTCTATATTTATTACTACCTCTTTCTCCTTAGCGCCCTAAAGAATAATTATTAAGCTTTTAACTATATTCCCTATAGGGACTAATTCTTTAATTAGTATAAAAACTATTAGTTCTATTCCTATACTTACTTATTTCCCTAGATCTCCTTAATATAAAAACTAATATTAATTATTTATATTAAAGTATAAATCCTTATAGTGTTCTACTTTTAGGTAATTATTAGTATTCTATTTATACCTATTTTACTCCTATAGTTTATAGTTTTATACTTAGTTTTACTATATGAAAAATAAGTTCCTATAATTTGTAGTATAGCTAGTATATATATGGTTTTCTAACTTAAAGTAGGTATAATATTACCTAACCTATTAGTATTCTATTACTAACTATTTAGTATTAATAAAATTAATAATCTTATTTATTTTACTATTTATAAGGATAGGGGTAGTTAGAAAGATTATAAGCTTATATATAAATACTTATATCCCTTATTTTATATTAATTTATTAGTATAATACTCTTAGAATTCCTATAATCTTTTAGCTTCTATTATAATAGTTCTAACCTTTAGGATTAGAACCTTAAATCTTTCTATTTCCTTTTTTAAACCTAGGTATAATTAATAGAAGTAAATAAAGGCTTCTTCTTTATTCTATTTAAATCTAAGTATACTTAAGTTCTAATATAATACTAACTATTTAATATAATATTATATAGATAATTAATACTCTCCCTATTATATCTCTTTAAGTTTCTATTTATATAATTCTTTTTATATCTCTAGATTAATATACTATTAGTGAATAAATATAATAAAATTAGCTTAAATAGGATTATCTTTTAGGCTAGTTTTATAGTTTTTCTATTCTATTTAAAGCTAGGGTATTAATTTTATAAATACCTATTAGATTTATTAGTTAACTATATTACCTAGCTGGATTTAATAGCTATCCTTAATAGTTATAATCTAATTATTAACTTATTTAATTATAAATTCTTCCCTTATTATTCTATAGTTATATAAGGATGGGTTTTCTTAATCTTTAAGTAGCCTAAATATTATTAATTATTTAGCTAATTATTAAATAAGGGCTATAATCCGCTCCTTATAGGCTTCCTACTATTTTTATATTTACTCTTAATATATTACTATTTAGAACTATATAATTTTAAATACCTTATTTATAATACCTATTAAGTCTAATTTAGATAGGAATAGTAGTTATAATAATACTTAGGATTACTTATTAAATCTAAGTATTAATTACTAAAGATCTAATAATTATTTAGACTTAAGAAGTATAATAAAAATTATTCTACTTTTTCTTCTTATATTAAAAGGGGGATATTTTTTTCCTTAAGATATATTTTATATAAGGTTATCTAATTAATATTCCTTTTTAACTTCTTTAGTATATTCTTAGTAAGAGTTTATATTAATACTAAACCTTAATTTATCTTAAGTAGTATATAAGAAGTATTTCTCTTTAGAGGTATTTTCCCTTAAAGTTACTATTCTATTATTATTATTATTTTACTTACTTAATTCCTAATAATAATATAATATAATATTAGTAGTTTTATTATATATTTCTATTAAGTTAAATATTAATTATTAAAATTTATTAAGGTTTATATTAAGTTTATACTTATAGGGTAGTTATTCTCTATAAAAATAGTTACTACTTAATATTCTTACTTATACTAATTACTTAAAAAATTAAATAGAAGTAATAGAATTATAAAAATATAGCTAAAAGTTTTAACTAGGAAAAGTTTAAATATATAAATAGAGTTTATATTACTATATAGATTATTACTTAAAAGATCTAAGTTGTAATCCTTTAGTTAAAAACTCTTTCTAATACTTTAGTAGCTATAGCTAGCTAGTTACTAGGCGTACTATATAGTCCTATTAGTATATCCTTATATCCTATTAGTAATATTTAGAAAAAGGGAGCTTCCTACTACTAAGGTAGGAAGGTAAGCCTCTAGGCTGTAGTACTTAAGCTAGTATGTAAGATAAGTAGCTGTAGTATATAATATATATAGCTACAGGCCTACCCCTCAATACTAACTATTAATAGTTACTAGTTGGTAATAGCTAATAGTAGTAGCTAATAGTTAGTAGTAGTTATTATACTTCGTTTATATAATTAGAAGGTATATATTTACTAGTTATAATTGCCTATTATAAGATTCAAACCTACTATTCTTATTATAAAATAGTAAAAGCTAGCTAGATGTTAAACTACTATATTAAGTAGGATTGGATTATAATATAAATAAATAATTTTATATTTTAAAGACTTTATATTAAATATAATTAGTCTTTTTAGAAGAAAAGTATTCTTTTTATATTTATTAAATATTCTTTTTAATTACTAACTGTCAGGTTAAATACAGCACTAAAGTAGCCAAAGCCATAGTAATAGGTAACTAAGTAGTTAGCCTACTTATTTAGACTAATAAGAATAAAGGAATTATCACATAGCTTATTCTTATAATATATAACATATATAGAAATTATAATATAAATATAAATATTATAAATAGAAGTAGCTACTTATATACTATTTATAAAATAAATTAATTATAATATTTACTAATTATAAACTAATACTAATTAGTAGTATTTTATTTATTACTACTAATATTATTTACTACTATTTAACTTTAAACTACAAAAGGATAATCTAAAGGAATAAAATGATAATACTTCTTAAGGAACCTTCTAGAAACCTATATAGTAAAAATAAATAACTTAAAGTTATTATAACTCTATGTTATTCTAAAATATTAATACAACTTCTGGAAACCTATATAGTACAAATAAGGAAAGAAATATACTTATAATAACTTATTAATTTAATATTATTAATCTCTATTGTATAATGAACTAATAAGGTAAAATCTCTTCTAACCTATTCAAGTAAGATTATAGTAATAAATATAATATGATTAATATAAATAAGAGAGAAAGATCTATAAAATATTACTATCCCTTACTACTATCTTCTAAGATTTTGTATATATTCAATAAGCAGAAAGAAAGTAAGAAGTTAACTTGATAATTATAACATTATAATAGACTTTCCTATAAGAATAATAATCTAAAAGTTAAAAACCATTAAACCTTAAGAGTTTAAATTATAATGTTTAAATTGGTTTAAAATATAATACTAATAAGAAGGAGGAACCTTAAAAAAAGAAATTCTATTTTATCTCATACGGAGATCCTATAAGGTAATATAGAGAAACTACTAATGTAAAATAACTATAAATACTTCTAATATTTCTTCTAATATATTCTATAAATAATTATAATAAATACTCTATGGAAACATCTAGAGAACTAGTAAACTTATATTATTATAATAAATAACTCTAGAGTTCAAGATATTATAAAGATTATTATCTATTATTCCTATCTCTAATTATTCTCTAAATATTTACTAATACATTAATAATATAGACAACTAATTAATAGTACTAACTAATAATATGAGAAGTATTAGATAGATATTTAGACATATAGCTATTTAGCTGTATATAACTTCTATATATCTTGATGATTAAAAGAAGAAGATATTTAATGATTACTAATAAGCCTTAAGGTATAAAGGAGGAGAATAACTCTAAGAAATACTATAAGAAAAGAGATAATATATTAATAAGGTAAGGTATATATTACTACTTATTTAATAAGTATAATAATTTTTATTCTCAAATCTACTTTCTATAGAATATTAAAAATGAATATAGCTTTATAAATTAATAAATATGTATAATAATAAGTTATAATCCTTATTCTTTTATATCTTATCATCTCTATCGACTATTCGTAATACATTTAAATAATTATAATATATAGTTATAATTAAATGGATCAAATTAATAATTATATTAACTTTAATACTATTCCTCACTCTATTTAATTATATTATTCTATATATATTATTAAATATAATAATTAGATAAAGGTTATTTTAAGAAATTTTAAAAATTTTAGATTAGAAGATATATATAGGATTTTACTAGAAATAAACTTCTACTTGTTAAGATAGATAGATAGATAGGTAAATCAACAGTTAAGTTATTACTATAGATAACCGTGAAATCAGGAGAAATATAATATAATAAGAGTAGTTTTCTCAATATGAGGACTTGTTTAAAATATTCGTAATAATAATAGTTAAACAGAGGGAGAATTAGTAATTCGATTAATAGTATAATTAACTATTTCTAATTATTATTTATAGAGATATTAAGGTTATTATATAGAGGGTTTATTTTGGAATTCTAGTTATACTACTAGAGTTCTAGCTGTAGTTATAGTGTATAGGTTATTGTAGCTATAGTATATAAGGTATTATAACTATAGTATATATACCTTAGTATAATATATAAGCTACTATAACTATAATATATAATATATTATAACTATAGTATGTAGGTTAAAGTATAGTATATACTATAGTATAACTATAGCATATTAGCTACTATAGCTATAGTATATAAGACGTTATAACTATAGTATATGAGGCTTGAACTACTTTTAGTATTCTATAAAAAAGTAAACTTCTATGTAATAAAAGTAGTTTTCTCAATATGAAGACTTGTTCAAAATATTTATAATAATAATAATTAAATAGAAAGATAATAAAAATAGTTTTTTCAATCTAAAGACTTATTTAAAATATCTATAATAATAATAATTAAATAGAAAGAGAAATAGTAATTTAATTAATAGTATAATTAACTATTTCTAATTATTATTTACAGAGATATTGAGGTTATTATATAGAAGGTTTATTTTAGAATTATAATTATACTATTAGAACTCTAGTTATAACTATAATATATAGGCTACTATAGCTATATTATATAAAGTATTATAACTATAGTATATATACTTTAGTATAATATATAGGCTACTATAGCTATAATATATAACATATTATAACTATAGTATATAGGCTAGAGTATAGCGTATACTATAGTATAGCTATAGCGTATTAGCTATTATAACTATAGCATATGAGGCGTTATAACTATAGTATATATAGCTTGAGCTACTTCTAATACCCTATAAAAAATAAACCTCTATGCTTTTACCTCATTTACTTAAGAACTACTAGGGGTAAAAAGATAAAATAAGTATATATTTATAGAGCAATTCTTATACAACTTATTCATATAGAAATATTATATAACTTCTTATTACTTCTATTAGAATAATAGAAATAGAAGTTCTTTATATATTAGAGTAAATCTAATAATAGCTTACTTTCTATTATAACTATTAGTAGATATATTACCTCCTAAAGTATAAGTTTAATTTTTTCACCCCCCTACTAACTACTCCAGCTAGCTTCTAATTAATCTAAGACTAAACCCCTTATAGCTATAATTAGTATATCTACTTTATATTTACTTTTTTAATAATAAATAATTAGTAATCTTTTTTATAATAATTTTATACCTTTATATTTTCATAACTATATATAATTCAAATATCTTAAGATATTTAATTACTACTAACTATAAGTATTCTATTTAAATATCTATAATAATATTAATATTTATAATTTTAATATTCCTATCAAGCCTTACTTATTTTTAAGATAAGACTTTATATTATTAATATAAAAGTTCTTTATTATTAATACAAACTAACTTATAATCTCTATATAAATATAATAATAGAGAACATTTAGCTTCTAGCTAGGACTTATATTCCAACCTATCTTATACTAATAGCTATAGTTATCATTACTTTAGATTTTTAAATTAGTACGATATATTTAACCTTAGGTTATACCTTCCCTACTATTAGTTAATAATGAACTTTATAAATTATAGATTTTAATATATATATTTTTTTGGATAATACCTAATAGGCTACTTTTAAGATATATTTAAAGTATTTAGAATTATCTTTAAATACCCTATTTTTAAATATTAGATTCTTCTTTATTACTTTAATTTTATTTTTTTTAGTTCTACTAATAGTTTTATCTTCTAATAATATATTAAGGCTAAATATAGTTATAATTGGTTTAACAGAACTAAGGAGGATAGTAAAGTTGCCTTTATATAAAACTAGTTTCTTTAAACTTTTATAAAAGTAGTTATAGTTCTTATAGTTATTAATGATTTTTATAAGGTTGATATTTATATTAAAGTTATAAGGGTTAAATATAGTAATAGATAATAGCTAGAAGTAGTTTATTCTTATTATTATTATTATTATTATTAGTATTATTATAAAATAGTTGGCTGGTCTTCTGTTACTCTCTTTTATATTTATAGCTAGTATTATTAAGGTATATTAGTAGTATTATTACTAGTGTGAGTTAATATTATAAGTATTATTATAATACGTTTAATATTTTAAAGTTACTACTAATATATTAAGCTATAACTTTCTAACTATTATAGGGTTTATACTAGTAAGTTTATATATCTAGTTATTATTCTATTACCTATTAGCTCTTACTTCTAGATTGAAGCTAGGTTTAAACTAGTAGTTATACTACTAGGTCTTTTTAATTATGTTTGCTTATAGAGATATATATAGGTTATAATATATAACTAGGTATTTTCTTACTATAGAGATTATTTACTAGGTGTTATATAAAGCTATTTACTAAGTGGGGGGGTTAAATATATAAAACTCTATTTCTAATCTTTATAAAAAAATATCTCTTATAAGATTTAAACTTTAGACTACTACAGATTATAAAAGTATTAATCTATTAATTAACTATTAAGCTATATTATTATTAATCTTTTAGTTAATAATAGTTCACTAGAATTAGATCTTAAATATTTTAATTCTACTTGAGGATTTTAATTAAGTTTTTATTAAATAACTATTTTACTTTTTTCAATTAATATTTAAGAATATAAGTAACTCTAAGTGGTATTTGGTTCATAAGTTTCAAAGGATTTAGAATTATAATATTTAGTCTATCTATATAATAGGTTTACTTACTAATAAAGATATTTTTATAAATTTAATTAAGCCTATTTCTAAAGATAATACTAATAAGTATAATAAATCTCTTAGTTATATATAATTAAATTGTAAGAATAGTCTTTTAAGAATTATTAAGAATAATATTAATACTTCTAGTTTATTTAGTTATTTAGAAAGATTCTATAAAGTAATTAGTTTTTCTAATTCATCTCTTACTTATAGAAAGCTTTTTAATATTATTTTTAGTAATTTTAAATTTATAAAAGAATATTTAAATAAGATAAACAAACTTAGTAATAATTTCTTTTATAATAAAGTTAAACTATCTAATTAAGTTATTTTTACTTCTGTTTTAAGTAATCTAGATAAAAATTATAAAGACTTTATTATTGTAATTATTTAGAATCTTAGATCTTATAAGGATTCTTATAAATTAGACTTTTTATTCTCTAATGTATTAGATAAATTTAAAATGAAAACCTAGACTTCTTTAGTTAATTTTATAATTAAAAAGAGTTTTAAGAATAAAATTATTAAGTAGTCTTCTCTTAAAATTATTAAAAGATTCTAAAAGAAATAGAAAAGTATTATTTATAATTATTATAAAAAGACTAATTATACTAAAGAAAACTATTTTAATTTTTATTTTCAAAAAACTTCTATTCAAATTAAACTTAAAGTTAATCAGAATCCTTCTAAATCTTCTAAGAAGAAACAAAATAAAAAGGATAAGAATTTAGAATTAGTTAATATTATTTTAACTTACGAAGAAATAATTAAAGAAATCTCTAGTGATATAACTAAAGATCTTATATAATTTAATTCTAATACTAAAGAAATAGAAGAAGAAGGAAATAAAGAAGAAAGGATTAAATTTGAAAATATAATCCTAATTTAAATTTTCCTTAAAAACGCTTTTATTGAAAAAACTCTAAATTCTTTAATCTCTCAGAAAGCTCAACAAGTTAGGAGTTTTATTAAATAAATTGAAACTATTTTATTCTTTATTAATACTAAAACTACTATTTATATAGTTAAAAGTCACAATATTTTAATCAATTAGACTAAGACTCTTTTACTTATTAAATAAGGAAATGCTAAAAGGATTACTTTAACTATAAAAGGTAATTTAAACATTATCATAAGTAATATTAAATATCTTTTATATAATATTTATTATATATTATAACTAGGTATTTACCTATTAAATTAGTTTAAACTTAACTTAATAAGAAAATCATCTATCTTCTTAAATGAATTTATACTATATAATATTAAGTAGGATAAACTCTTACTTATAAAAGTAAAATTAATAGCTTCTATAAGTTTAAAATTCCTATTTAACCAGAATAATTAGTTCTTTATACTAATATTACTAATAACAACAACTTAAAACTATAATATAATAGAATAAGCTATACTAGTAATATTATTAAGTTAAGTAAGAATATAATAAATAGTATTAATTATAAGTATTTAAAAACCAATAAACTACTTACTTATAAAACTTATTTGAAAAATAGGTCTACCAATAGAATTAATAGAAATTTAAATATTTTTAAGAAGTTTAAATATTTTAATTAGATTAATTCAGACTTTTATAGACCTATTTCACTAGAAACTTATAGTTACTATAAATACTTTATCTTACTTATAGATAGATATAGTAGATTTATCTAAGGAAAGTTATAAAAAAGTAATAACTCTGAAGAAATTACTTGAACTTTCAAAGAATTTATTAATATAACTAATAATGATAATAATAAAAATCAGAGAATTAAAGAAATCAATACAGATAGTAGCTTTAAGTTTACTAATAATAAAATAAAAATTACTTAATAGTATTATTTATAATATAAGACTACCTTATACTTATAAGCCTAATAACCTAATTGAAAAAACTATAAGAATTATAATTAATAAGATTAGAACTTTGTTTTATAACTCTAGTTTACTTTTAAATTTCTAAGAGTTAGCTCTATTAGCCACTATCTATATTTATAATAAAATACCTTATTCATCTATTGAATTTAAAACTCTATATAAAGTAAAGAATAAAAAGAAACTTGTTATTAATAATAAAAGAATATAGAATAATATTTATTATAATAAGGTTAAGAATATGTATTCTAAGAAGCTTAATCTAAAAGTAAAAAGAAAATAGTACAATTACCTATAGCTATAATACCTATTCAATTTAAAGGTTTTAAACTTATAGTACTATTTAGTCTAGAGATATAAATATTCTTAATAATTAATTTAATTCTTAAAAAAAAGAATAATCTATTTCTAATAATACTATAACTACTAAATCTAATTAATTTAATAAAGAGAATAAGTCTAACTAATCTATTTCTAATAATCCTTCTTAGAATCTAGTAATTATTAAGTCTAATAAAATTTAGAATTTTACTAAAAATACTAGTTATTTTCTTCTTCTTAATAAAGTTAATAATAGTAATAATAATTTACATATCTTTTCTAATAAGGGACTAAATAGTTTTTCTATAACTTATTCTTATAGAATTATTAATAGTAATAAGATCTTTAATAAAGATTCTACTATATCTATAGATATTCCTTCTTTAAGTCTAGAAATTAAAAGAAACTATAAATAGTATTTATATAAAAAGGATATACTCCTTATAGTTAAGAATTATCTTTCGTTAATTCTTTATACTAATTATAATTAATATAATTATAATAATAACTTAT
>QAPF01001078.1:0-13525 GCA_004367935.1 Colletotrichum sidae | reverse complement strand
TAATTCTAGAATATAATAAACTTCTTTTAATATAAAAGTTTGATTTTTTAGAGATATTTTTAAATCTCTTATTATTCTGGCCATAAGGTATATAGTACTTCCCTATTTGATCTATTTTGAAATTAGTTTTATATTAAATAAAATAGATTTATCTTTAACTATATAAATAGTAGTAGTAGTATCTAGGCAAAAATAAATATTTTTGTAATTTTCTCTTTTAACTAAATTCTTAGAATTTCTAGTGATCTGTTGATTTATTAAAAAACGTCTTTGAAAACGTTGTCTTCTTTAGAAAATATATCGAGATCTATATCCTTAGAAATAAATTCTTTAGATTCAGGAATCTCTTTATCTTCATCTTCTAATATCTCATCTTCTACTTCGTTGTTTCCTTCAGTTCTAGTTGAAGTAATATTAACGGATTCTGAATTCTTCTTTTCAGATTCTTTCTTATTTTTATTACTGTTTTTAGCTGGGATATTCTTCTACTAACTTGGAGCTTTTTCTGGATAAAGGTAGGTATAGTTTTCTTCAGTATGATTATTTTTCTTGCAATTTTTGCAAAAGATTCCCTTTTGTTTTTTATAGGGTTCTTTATTAAAAAGACAAAAAAGTCTTATAGTATATAATACAAAAAAGTATTGTGTTTTCTAAAAGAATAAAGATCAAAAGATCAAAATCCTTTTTTTCTATTTTGAAATAAAGATATGACTTAAAGAATAAATCTAGAAATCAGAGATTTAAATCTCGGTATTAAGATAAAGATAAAAATCTAAATCTCGGTATTTTCCTTCTCTTTTTTCAATTTTTCCTTCTTTATAAAATCGATTGAAAATTGAAGTAAAACTCGAGATAAAAGTAAATAAATAAGAAGGGTAATCTTTTAACGAATAAAGTGTAGAATCTTCAGGCTGAGAAGAGCTAGGCTTATAACTTATTAGAATAAATAGATAGGTAGGTAAATTAATAGTTAAGTTATTACTATAGATAACTATGAAATTAGGAGAAATGTAATATAATAAAAGTAGTTTTCTTAATATGAGGACTTGTTTAAAATATTCGTAATAATAATAGTTAAATAGAGGGAGAAATGGTGATTTAATTAATAATATAAATGTCTATTTCTAATTATTATTCGTAGAGATATTAAGGTTATTATATAGAGGGTTTATTTTAGAGTTCTAGCTATACTACTAGAGTTCTAACTATAGCTATAATATATAGACTACCATAATTATAGTATATAGGGCGCTATAACTATAGTATACATGCCTTAGTATAACATATAAATTACTATAACTATAGTATATACTATAATATATAACGCACTATAAATATAACGTATAAGTTAAAACGTAGCGTATATTATAACGTAGCTACAACGTATTAGCCACTATAGCTATAGCGTATAAGGCGCTTTAACTATAGCCCATATAGCTTGAACTACTTCTAGTACTTTATAAAAGAGTAAACTTCTATGTTTTTACCTTATTTAGTTAAGAACCACTAGGGGTAAAAAAATAAAGTAAGTATGTATTTATAGAGCGACTTTTATACGATTTATTCATATAGAAATATCGTACTACTTCTTATTACTTCTATTAGAATAATAAAAATAGAAGTTCTTTATATATTAGAATTTGTATTTATAGAGCGATTTCTATACGATTTATTCATATAGAAATATCGTACTACTTCTTATTACTTCTATTAGAATAATAAAAATAGAAGTTCTTTATATATTAGAATAAATCTAACAGCTATTAGTAAAAGTTAATAGTTAGTACTAGTTATTATATTAGGTGTATATGACTAGAAAGTTTATCACTACTAGTTATACTTACTTGCTGCTATAAGATTCCAAACTAATATTCTTACTATAATATAGTAAAACCTAGCTAAATATTAAACTATTATATTAAGTAGGTATAAATTATAAAATATCCAGCTTTTAATATTCTATTTCATTCTATTTTTAAAGATATCTACTAAATTCCTTCAGTCTATAATCTGAATAATTACTTTTAGCTATATATACTTAAGCTTAGACCAAATAAAACTTTCTCTAAATATTACTATAAAGTTTGTATTACTAAAGAATTAAATATTAACATTAGAAACATAATTATCTATAATAATAAGCAACTTTATTAATTTCTTCAACTAGTTATAAGTTAGTATTAGTATATATACTACTATCAGGTATAATGTATAGTTAAATTTATATATGAAGTAAAGAGCTCAGATACCATCCTAGATATAGAGGCCAAAGTAATCAAGTATTATATATAACTTAAACATCTTAAGATATTTCATTACTACTAATTATAAGTATTCTATTTGAACAATTATTATAGCTTTAATATCTGTTTGTTGAATATACTTAGTATAAACTCAACTCTACCTAGTTTCAAAGAAAGGGTAAAATCATTGTTCTAAAAGTCTTCTATTAATAATATATGTTGATTCCTAATATGTTAATCAAGATGTCGCCATTCAGCCTACTCCTAATAACAAGTAACCGTGATATGATAATTGAATGTAATTAATATATAATTAATATATAGATAGATATAAATACTCTTAAGATAATAAAATCGCTTTGAAAACGTTTATATTTATATTACTATAATACTCTATAATACCTAATAGTTGATATTATTATAATATAGTAAAACTCACTTACTTTTCAATCAATACTCAATTTTTAATATTGTTAGCTTAGTAAAATAGTTTAGAAGATCAATAGATAATTGTTCTTTTAAATATCTACAGAATCTATATTAATAATCATATTTAAGATAATATTCCCAAACCTTAGTCTAATCAAATAGTAATCTTAATTGTGATAATTATAACTAAATAATTCTATACATTCTTTATAGTTCTCCTTTTATAAAGAACTATACAGATTTATGGAACATTTTAATCTTATTATATAAGATCTAGAAAGATGATAAATTATAATATGCCTAGCTCTTGCTATTCTATTATATTCTATTTTCAAATAGTTTAGACGGACTTTTGATCTTATAATCTTAGTATTGATTTCTTAACTATATAGTAAGCTTTAGACTAAAAAAGGCTTCCTATATAAATTATTAATTTAAACTTGTTTAATATTATAAGATTCAATATTAGAATTAAGAGTATAGTTATTCATTACAATAGGTAATTCTTTTATTATTTAAACTAGTTGTAGGCTAGTATTAATATAAGTATTATCATAAAGTAAAGCCTATAGTCTAGACTCTATATAGAATGTAGGGCTTAGATATTATTCTTAATATAAAGTAAGAGTAAATAAATTAAGATTGTCTTTCTATAATATCAAGCTTTATAAACTATTCGGAAAGTATATCTAGATAAATATAACTAAAACTTAGAATCTAAAAGGATTTAGAAAGTTTAAAGATACTTAAAATAATATTTAGTTACTTTTATACTATACGTAAAATAGTATTTAAGCGTTTTGTTTTATATATATTTAGTAGTAAGTTCTACTTAATAATAGTATTAATTCAAATATAGGAAAGGCTAATACCTTCCTCTTGACTATGAAGATTAATAGACATATTACCTCCTAGAATATAACTTTAGTCTTTTTATTCTCCTACTTACTACTATAGCTAATTCTAATTAATTTCAAGCTACGTTCCTTATAATTATGATTAGTATAATGACCTTATATTTTATAATAGATAATAAATAACTAATCACTCCTTTTATAACAACTTTATACACTTACATCTTTATGCTTTCATAGTCATTAATATATAATTCAAATATCTAGAGACATTTAATTACTCTTAATTATAGGCATACTGTCCAAATATTTATTATTACTTCAATGTCTATAATCTTAATATTTCTACTAAACCTTACCAATTCCTGAGAAAACACTTTATATTATAAATATAAAGCTTTTCTATTATTAATATAAGTTAATATATCTCTATTTAAATATAACAAAACTTAGTTTACTATTATTAGTAAATAGATTTAATGTATTGAATGTAGCTAATATATAAATAATACTCATATTCGTATAGATATTTCTAGTATAGCTAAATAGCCTTCAAGATTCCTAAGATTACATTACTATAATATTCTAAAGTATCTTGTAATTAATAATATATTAATATAGTAATATTGAAGTATTATCTATTTAACACTTGATCTCTAGAATTATCAGCTTAATATAATAACTTATAAAAAGATCAGACAATTTCTTTTAATATCTATAAGCTATATATCAATTATAGCTTTTATGATAGTTATATTAAGATTTAATTCAATGAATTGATAGCTTGAAAAATAGTAATTATAAGTAAATATTACTATACTTATAATATATCTCTTGACTTATAAATAGCTATATAGACTTTAAGAGAATTTCAATTCTACTATTAAAAGTATAGAAGAAGAGTAAATTATAGAATATCTAGGTTTTATGATCATTCTATTTTATTCTATCTTAACAGATTTAAAAAGATTCTCTATTCTCTAATTTTATCAATAACCTTTCGCTATATATGATAAGCTGTAGTCTTTGTAAACTTCTCTCTAATTATTATTATAAAGTCTTCTACTATTATAATTAAATAATAGAACTAGAAGTATAACTATCTATTGTGAAAACGTAATTCTACTGCTCTTTTATTTGTTATACATAAGTATTAGTATAAATACTATTATTGAATAGAGATTATGATTGAATCTATATGAAAAATAAAAAGCCTAGATATTATTCTAAGTATAGAGTGGAAGTAGATAAATTGATTGCAATACTAGCATATATTAGAATAGATAGATGACTAGGTAAATTAACAGTTAAGTTATTACTATAGGTAACCGTGAAATTAGAATAAACGTAGTATGATAAAAGTAGGTTTTTCAATATAAGACTTATTCAAGAAATACATAATAATAATAGTTAAATAGAGGGAGGAATAATAATTTGATTAACAATATATTTAAGTATTTCTAATTATTATTCATAGAAATATCCAGGTTTTTATATAGATAGTTTACTTCGGAATTCTAGCTATACTACTAGAGTTCTAGTTATACTACTGATATTCTAATTAGAATTATAATATATAAGCTACTATAGTTATAATATATAGAGTATTATAATTGTAATATATATATCCTAATATAGTATATAGATTACTATAACTATAATATATAATATCGTAAGATTATAGTATATAGACTAAAATATAGTATATATTATAGTATAATTACAATATATTATCTATTATAACTATAGCATATGAAGTATTATAACTATAGTATATATAGTTTAAACTACTTATAATATCTTATAAAAGAATAAACCTCTCTATATATATCTTATTTACTTAAGAACTACTGAAAATAAAAAGGTAAACTAACTATATAATTATAGAGTGATTTTTATATGATTTATTTATATAGAAATATTACAGAACCTCTTATTACCCCTATTAGAATAATAGAAAAAGAGGTTTATTATATATTAGAATAAATCTCATATCTCCCTATAAGATATATTTTATTAGTATATAACTTACTGATATAAAAGCTTATAAAACTTAATTAAACGTAAAAAGAGACAAATTATATAAAGTTATAAGATCTATAATCTATATAAATGAAAAAGGAAAGACTTTTAAGATATCTTTTCTTGAAGTTTGGATAAAATACACTCAAGCTTTACTAAGCCTAAAGGTTTAATTGAAATATTAATTATATTACGTTCTATATTTATATAATATATAAAGATATTTCTATTTCTAATAAGATCTCTTATAAAATAATATCTTATATTTATATATTTTACTTTCTTCTTCAAATTTAGGATTTTAACTAGTCTTTTTACTATTCAATTATCTATAAAACTCTTAGGTTTTTTTAATTTTAGATAATTCTAACTTTAAACGTATATAATTATTACTAGAATAGAAATAAATTACTTCTTGATAGGTATTGAATAAAATTATATATTTAACTTTATAAGTAGATAAAATTACTATTTCTTATCTTATAGTAAAGTAATTTATAATATTACTATTTCTTCCTAAATAGAAAATATAAGAAGAAGTAGATATTTTATTATTCAGATTTCCTATTTAATTTAAATTGATATACTTTATAATATTCTTAATAGAAGATATGTCTTTATAGTTATAAGTAAGTCTATATTCTTTTTCTTATTTAAATTACTCTATATATAGCTAAAAACTATAAAATGATTTTTATTAAGATTATAATTAAATTAAAATTATGTTGTTATTATTAAAGTAATATTAAGCCTTATTTTTAGAGCTAAATATAATATAGCTCATATTTCTTACTAAAACTTCAAAATCTTAGATTCTAAAGTTTTCTCTTCATTTTTAAGTAATTTAAATGTATTATCTATAGGAGTTTTAAACTTATATATAGTTTCTTTTTTATACTTCTTAATAGTTCTCTTAATATATTTGCTCTAATTAATAGTAATTATTTCTTCCTTTTAGGTTATAGATAAATTATAATTAAGAAAAATAGAAAGTTCCTTTAAACTCTGAATTTTTATTTCCTATTTTAAAGAATTATATATATACTTAGCTATTTTTCAATTCTTAGTAGCTAGTAATATATTATCTATCTAGTAAGTTGAAATAACTATATAGGTTTTATTATTTAAAATAAAAACTACTTTATTATAAGAAGAAGAAATAAATCCCATTAAATAAAGAATATTCTTTAGATAATTATATGAAAATAAAAAACTCTATTCTAGACTATATAATACTTTATTTAGTAAATAAAAAAAGATATAGTACTTATTAGTTTATAAGTATTTTTATTTATATTTAGATTAAAATCTAAAGAATCCTTTCTTATATTAAAATGAAATCTAGTTAATAGACAAGTCTATATAGGTTTATTGATATGAATATAAATAGATACTATAGTAATATTATATTATATTATTATTTATTCTAAATATATAAAAAGACTTATTATATATCTCTGAGGTTTAGGCTTATAAATAGTACTAAAGGTTTCTAAATAATCAATCTCTTAATATTAATTATAGTTTTAAGCTATCTATTTAGCCTTATTTATAATTTCCTTAGCCATAATATTTATCTTCAATTTATAAACCTATTTAATTTTTAGAATCTTAATATTATTAATATTAATAGTAGATAGAAGTATTATATTCTAACTATTTATAGATTCTATCTGTTCTATTTCTTTGATTATAGTTAGAATTTAGTTTTTATATTCAGGAGACTTAAAGATTTAAATAAAAGAGGTAGGTTTTTCTATCTTATTTATTAATAAAATATAAGAAGCTTAGTTATATTTATTCGTATCTCTATATAGTTTTATATAACTTTGTAAAGTAAAGTAATTTAAAATAATAAAAAAGGCACTCTTTTTATAAGTTTTATAGTTTCCTTTAGCTTTGTTTGATATAATAGGTAAATTAATATATCGGCTGGGCTTTTTCTAAATATTATTATTAATTTTCTATATTTAATTCTAATATTATATTTTACTTAGTTTTTTCAATATTTGAAATTTCCTCTAGAATTATTTTGGTTATTTCCTAAATTTTAGTAGTAGGACTTATTGAAAGATTATTATTACTATTACTATTATTTTCACTTATATTAGAAATAGAATTATCTATATATAGAATAAGATTATTATTAAGCTAATTGAAATTTTATTTGTCAGAATTCTTCTCTAAATTAATAGATAAAGGTAACTCTTTTTCTAAAATATAAAAAGTATTTTCTAAGATTTTTATATCTCTAGATTATATAGCTCTCTTTTTATTAAAATCCCAGATTTTATAAGTATTATTCTTTATAAGTTATAATAGCTTCTTTATAAGCTTTTATATTCAATTCTCTAGTATTTAATTCTTTATTTTTATAATAATAGACGTTACTTTATATTTTAATATTATTGATATTAGGTTTTATTTATTTTATAATTTATAGGGAGTCTTGAAATTTATTGGCTTATAAAGAGTCTTGTTATATATATACATATAGAAATTATCAAAGAATTCTTTTATAAATAATAAAATAAATTTAAATAATAAATTAGAATTCTAATTATATCAATTGGAATTCTTATTACTCTTTCTACTAAAGTATTAGGGTTGAAAAAATAAAGAAGTCTAATATTATAAATAATACTAGAATAAGAATAAATATCTTCAATTCTTTTGTTAGTAAATTTATTATTTCTATCAATACTAAATTCTTTTCCTTTTCTCTTATTATTATTATTAAACCTACTTGACGTAATAGTTTAAGGTCTAACTAGCTTTTACTATTTTATAGTAAGAGTAGTAAGTTTAAATCCTACAGCAGGTAAGTATAACTAATAATTATAAACCCTTTAATTATATAAACTAGTTATAATAGTTACTACTAACTATTAGCTATTACTAATAGTTATAAATAGCTAGTAACTATTAACAGTAGGCAATAAGTAATACTAGCTAGTAGTAAGTATTATATAATATCTTTTATTATAATTCTTTAAAGAGTAACTACGACAGATAGGCTTATAATACTTTCACTATTTATTAGATATTATATTAACTAACTATATTTACTACTTAAGGTTTCTTCTATTTCAATAGTTTCTTAATATTAGTAGTATCTATAGGATAAATAAGGCAAGAGACGACTACTAAAGATAACTACTTTTGAAAGATCCCAGAGAGGTATATAAAATGAAATAGATTAGAGACCTTCAAAATAACTATACTTATTATCATTCTTTACTAACTCTTTAAATTTAGGAAATAATTTCAAAACCTCTGTAGTTAATTTAGTTTCTAATAAAGATCTCTAAGTGAAGCTAGTTAATTTATTAATTAATAAAATAAATCTATTATATCTATTATATATTATAAGAGTTATAAGTCCATATAAATCTAAACAAGTATAATCTAAATATTAAAGATTTTAGTTTTAGTTTTTCATTTCCTATTACTTTTATTCATATCATTGGGAAATTGTCTTTTGATATAAGTTTTATAAATAGAAAGAATATCTATTTTATTTATTTTGTAACATACATTTAAAGTATTATCTTTCAAACTACTTATAACTTTTATATTAATATAATTTAACTAGTTATATAAAGGCTGAATGGTCTATAATATTATATTAGAGAGAATAATATTCTTTTATAAAATAGAGATATTAAATTTATATATATTATTTTTCTTAAATCTTACTATTAAAGAAGAGTTTCTTTCTATGTTATATAATAGACGTTTTGTCTAAGAAGTAAGTATAATTCCTATAATGTCAAATTTACTTTGAAATAATAAAGTAACTCCTAATTCTAAAATATAATAAACTTCTTTTAATATACAAACTTAACTTTTTAGAGATATTTTTTAAATCTCCTATTATTCTAGCTATAAGATATATAGTACTTCCCTATTTCATCTATTTTGAAACTAATTTCATACTACATAAAATAGATTCATTCTTAACTATATTAATCGTAATTTATTATAGTTAAGTAAAAAAGAATTATTTTATAATTCTCTCTTTTAACTAAACTCTTAGAATCTCTTAATGATCTATTCATTTATCAGAAAACCCAGAGTCTTATTGTTTTTATTATTTCTTTTTGTAAGGGGTCTTTGGATAATTCTTATATTTTTCAAAATATTATCTTTTTTGGAAAATATAGTAATATCTATATTCTTAGAAGAGAATTCTTCAGATCTAAGACTTTCTTCTTTTTCTAATGGTTTATTTTTGATCTTATTTTATTTTTTAATTCTAGTTGAAATAATATTAATAGATTCTCAATTCTTCTTTTTAGACTTTCTCATATTTCTATTATCATTCTTAGCTAAAACTTTCTTCCACTAATTTAAAGCTTTTTCTAAATAGAAATAAGTATAATCTTCTTTGATATATTTATTTTCCTTGTCATATTTATAAAGAACTTCTTTTTATTCTTTATATAGTTTTTAGTAATTCTGAAATTCTTCTTTTTCTAAGTACTTTTGGTATAATGAATTGGATTATTATCTATTCTTCTAAATAATATTTAATGAATTAAAATATAAAAAGTCTAAAGTATAAACCTCTTTATTAGATTTAAAACTCTAAGTTATAGAAGTAATAAAACCTTTATAATTAGAATTCAAACTATTTAACATATATATTATAACTATTTGTTTTAAATAATTCTAATTTATTATAAGATATATTATTAGTTAATTCTTTAGGTTTATTTAGAAACTCTTCTATACTACTAAGATTACTTAAAGTAATATTAAAGAATTCTTTATAAATTAAGAATCTATTAGTAAATCCTAAAAGGTTATAGAATTCTTATAAATACTTGAATATTTAAAAAATATCCATATTATTCTTAATAGTTTAAAGAAAACTATCCTTATAGTATATACATATATATATAATTTAGAGCTTTTCTATCTTTATTCTTATTTTTAGAAGTAATAGGCTTAATAATATCTATAAAGATATTTGTACTAATAAGTAAAACTTTAGTATAAATATACTAAACCTTATAGTTACTACTTCCTACTGATTTAGAAATAGTAATCTTTCTAGAATCACCTATTTTATTAAAGTAAAATAAATGATTAAAATATATATTTATAACGGTTTGTCTAAAGAGATATAAAAGTCATATAGTATATAGTATAAGAAAATACTATATTCTTTAAAGATATAAAAATAGAAGATTAAAATCCTTTTGTTTTCTATTTGAAATAAAAATATAACTTAAAGAATAAATTTAAAAATTAGAGATCCAAATCTTAGTATTTCCCTTCTATTTTTGAAATAAATTTAACTTTTCCTTCAATCAATTGAAAATTAAGGTAACATTCAAGGTAAAAGGAGTTGATGTTCTATATATATTAATCTTCTTACTATTAAAATAATTCGGAACTAAAGAGGATATAAACTTAAGAGTAATCTGAACAAATAGTTCATTAAGAATCAATCTCAAATATCCAAAGAATCAAAAAGACCTAAAATAGGGAAAAAGAAAAGTTTCTCAGGTATTGAAATAACTTATTAAATCAGATCAATCTTTTATGAAAAAGAATTAATTCTAATAAAGTATTCAGTTTCTATAAAGTAGTAAAATATCATAGAATTTCATAGATTTTATTATACTATTCGATTTTTATAAATGGATAAGAAAAGTAGTTTTTTAAAGAATAAAGGATAGAGTTTTAGAATAGTAGAATTAGGCTTATAACTTATTAGAATAAACAGATTAGTAAGTAAGTTAATAGTTAAATTATTACTATAGATAACTATAAAATTAGGAGTAATATAATATAATAAAAGTAGTTTTCTCAATATAAAGACTTATTTAAAATATTTGTAATAATAATAGTTGAATAGAAGGAGAAATAGTAATTTGATTAATAATATAATTATCTATTTCTAATTATTCTTTATAGAGATATTAAGATTCTTATATAGAAGATTTATTTTAGAATTCTTCCTATATTACTAGAATCCTAGTTATACTACTAGAGTTCTAGCTATAGTTATAATATATAAGCTATTATAATTATAATATATAAGGCGTTATAATTATAATATATATATTTTAGTATATTATATAGACTATTATAATATATAATACATAATATATAATAATTGTAATATATAGGCTAAAGTATAATATATATTATAGTATAGCTATAACATATTAGCTACTATACCTATAACGTATAAGACATTATAACTATAGTATATATAACTTAAACTACTTCTAATACTTTATAAAAGAATAAACCTCTATATATTTACCTTGTTGACTTAAGAATTACTACGGGTAAATAGGTAAAATGAGTATATATTTATAAAGCGGTTTCTATATGATTTATTCATATAGGAATATTAGAGAACTTCTTATTACTTCTATTAAAATAATTGAAATAGAAGTTCTTTAAATATTAGAATAAATCTAATAGTAAAGAACTAGTAATAAAGGTAGTATAACTAGATATCTTTAAAGATACTTCTATCTATAATTCTAATATATATCTCTGAGGTAATAGAAGGCTTGATAGTAATTCTTAGAGAAAGGTTTATTAAAGCTAAAGTATAGTATATATGGCTATAAGTTTCTACTAAAATTATAAAGTTGATAACTTTCTACAACTTCTAAAATATTAATTATAACAAAATATCTATTATAAAATATAAGAACTAGGCATCTCATATTTTAGAATTCTTCTAAATTCTTCTCAATAAAACTTGAGTTCTCTTCAAACTTATATAACTACTTATAAAAGGACATTTATAATCTAAGTATAAAAGTATCTAATTAGAACTAATATAAATAAATCTATTGATATATAAGATTATAGATAAATGTAGTTACTCTTAGTATTATGATTAATAAATAGTATAAAGATTTCTATTGGTAGATTATCGTATTATTCTATAACTTAATATATTTATCTATTTAGATGAGAAATTAAATATTCATTATATATTAGTATCAAGTTAAATAGGCAGCAGGGTGGCTCAAGCCATAGTAGTAAGTAACTAAATAATTCATCTATTTACTAAGGCTAATAGGATTAGAGGGACTATTATATAGACTTTTCTTTATAGTATATAGCATAATATATATATATATATATATATATATATATATTATACCCTAGGCTTATTTATCAGAGATAGAGACAAGTTTTATAAATTTATTTATATAAATCTATTTATTTATTATGTTTACTAACTATAAATTAATATGAATTATTAATATTCTATATAATTATAGTATTTACTATTACTTACCTATTAATACGTAAGATATGATCCAAAGAGACAAGCTATAGTACTTCTTAAAAAACTATCTGAAAGTTAATAAGTAGAAATAGATAACTAAAAGATATTATAATTATATATTAGCTTAAAATATTAATATAACTTAAAAAGACTTATCAGTAGAAGAAGGAAGAAGAGACAGACTTTTAATAACTTATTAATATAATACTACTTATATGTATATTCTTTGGTAGTAATACTAAAAGTCTTTTTCTATTCAAAGATATATACTTCTTAGAAGTCTTTAAAAGAAACTATACCTTATACTTAGTTCTTAGCTTATAGACTATATAAGTACTATCAATATGAAGGAATTATAGAAATAGAAGAGACTTCAGATAATAAATATAATTAGTTTATATAATATTTCATATATAGAGTAGATATATTATAAAAGAAAGATATAAGCTTATTTATTATAGTCACTTTTAGAGAGGTGTGATATTAATTATATAATATCTATTGCCAACCACTATAATCTACTACTAATTATTATTAAATTACTAGTTATTTATAACTCTTAATAAAAGTTAATAGTTAGTTGTAGGGTTTTATATACTCAGCCGCCCCGTCCTAATAAGTAACTTTATGTAATACCTAGTAAATAGTCTCTATAATAGGAAAGTACTTAGTAATATATTATAGTATATATATATATATATATA
>QAPF01001077.1:0-13426 GCA_004367935.1 Colletotrichum sidae | reverse complement strand
TTATATAATAGATATTTTAATTTACTATATAAGTATAAATAATAATTTTAAAGAAGAAGTTAGATAATATAATTAGTAGTATATAAGAAAATACTTTATATTCCTATTCTTTTTATATAAAAATAGTATAGTAATCTAAATAGGTCTCCTAATAAACTAATAGTAAGATTATATATAATATTATAATAGATAATAAGTTGATAAATATAGGGAAGAGAGGTTTATTAATATCTTAAAATCTATAGATCTATATATAAGAAGAAATAAGGGAGAGTTATAATATTTAATAATTTAATAAACTTATATTATACTAATTATATAATCTCCTAAGTAAATATTAGTATTAATACTTCTTAACTAAACATAATAAGTTTTTATTATTATAAAAATCCTATTTAAAAGATATAGTTATAAGTATGTAATAAGTAATTAATAAGTTAAATTTACTTAAGAATTTTATAGCTTATTACTACTAAGTAAACTACTTATATTAAATAGAATTATATAAGATATATGAGAAGTAGATTATTAATATAATAATGAGATTAATAAGAAGGATTAGATATTTAGAATATAATATAACTTTCTCTAGTATTTTAAGGTTAATATTATAAAGAAATATCTACTTATTATAATATTAGAAGTAATATCTAATTTTACTTTAATAAATAAGCTTTAATTAGTAAGAAGGCTTTTGGTAAAGTATTTATAAATCTCATAGCTATTTATTAAACTTGACTTTTTTATAAAAAACTATTATTAACATTATCTAAAATACTACCTATTAAAGTAGTCTCCTTAAAGCTGAAATTAAAAAGTTTCTATAAGTATTTATAAGAAGCTATATATAAAAGAATTAAAATATAGAAAAGTTATTTTATTTAATTCCCAGCTTCTATAATTAAAAATCTAATAGAAAATTTTACTTTAATAAAACTAATAAATTGAAAGTTGTAATTAAGATATTAAGAGAAGGGTTTAAGTTGATATTAGATAATAAGTGCCTTCTTTTAGTAGAAGACTAATATTTTAATAGTAAATCTATATAAGATTAGATTTTATATTATAATATTATAGACCTAAGGATTAATTAATAAGATTTTGTAATATAGTAAAGAATAGTTAAATAAGGGATTTACTTCTATAATACTAAAGGTATATTATAAGTAATAGAATATTTAGATTCTTAAGAATTTAATATATTTTTCTATTTAAATCTATAAGGTAGCCCTATTACCTATTAGATACTTAAAGGAGTACATTTATAGTATATTAAGAATTGTTATAATACTAATAGTAACCTACCTAAATATAAGTAGTAATTAGTAAATAATCTATTAATAAACTTATAAGAAGCTAATATTACTATTTTCTTTATTAGTAATAGTAATATTTACTAAGTTAATCTTATAATTAATTAAACAAAAGGGAGGATCTTTTATTCTAATTCTATATAAGAAGATTCTAATAATAACTACTTTATTAGAATAATAGAATAATTATTATAATTCTATATTAATATAAGAGTTTTACCTAATATAATTAAGCTATTTAGAGCTAATACCTAGATAATACTAATAAATCCTTAGTACAATTAGTTTACCTATAACTTTTAAATAGTAAAATTATCTAAAGTATTTATTTGGAATAGAATCTTTAATATTATAAATTTATTATAAGTTTTAATAGATAAGTAATATAGATATAAAAGTAAGGTGCTTCTAATTTTATAATAATTATTAGTTATAAGTAAATACTATAAACCTTATAATAATATTTATAATAACTTATTAATATAAAAAGTAATCTAAATTTATAAAAGCTATAAGATAATAGATTACTCCTTATTATTTTTTAATAATAACTTACTATTAGTATTAAGAAAGTATTTATAAAACTAAATATTAGTTAGATAATTATCCTAATAATAACTAAAAATATTGAAATTAGAGAAGTTAATATTTAAACTTCAAAAAATGTTATAGAATAAGACTTATTAGAACAACTTAATATTAATATAAATGTTATACTAGAGCTTTTAAAATAGATTATAAATATATTTTTTATTTAAACCTACTCTTCTAATACTAATTTGCTAAATCTTTTTAATATTACTTCTATAATCTCAAATTAGTATTCTACTTTATATTAATTATTCTAGTTTATATAACTATATAGGTCCTTCTAGTTATATAAAAGAGTAATTTATAAGTTAGTAAGTTAATTACTAAGTTTAAATTAAATAGAATATTCCTATTAGGTTAGTAATCTATATATTTTTATAGTTTTTAATATAAAGAAGCTAACTATAGTTTATTTAGAAATTAATCTAAAATCATTATTAATAGATAAATAATAAATAGATAAAATTAACTAATAGAGATAAGGTTAGGAATAGGGAGGAATTTAAGTAGTTAGATTAATACTAATTATAATAATATAAATAGATTTTCCTTTAGTTAAACTTATTATATAAAACTTCTAATAAGTCTAAAGGGAAAAGTCTAATAAATCTAAACTTAAAACCTCTTTTATTATATAAATAGTATATATATATAAAGTATAAACTTATATCTATAGTATATATCTTTAGAATAGTAATAAGAGATATAGAATTTATATATCATTCTACCCTTTAAATTTTAGAATAGTACTTTTATAATTAAAATATTTTTTATACCATAGATCTATAAATATAATACTCTTTATTTAATATATTCTTCTAGACTTTTCCTCCTATTTTCTATTACTATAGGATTAGGTGTATAGGAAGTTATTTTATTTGTTTGTTTTAGTTATTCTAACCTAGGTAGCTAGCGCCTATTTTAATAGTAAAAGGAAAAGTTGTTAGTATTAATTATATTATATTATAAGGTATATAGTAATTATATATATAACTATATATATAGTAGTATATTTTCTATATCCTACTAGTAATAAGTATTAAATATCTAGTGCTAGTTATAGCTAATTATATAGTAATTAGTAAGTAATTACTAGACTATAGATCTAGAGCTTTATATAGTATTTTACACTATGTAATATAGGAATAATAATAATAAATAATTAGAATACTATTTTACATTTGTATAATAAGATTATAAATAGTATACGTTACCCTCTGGATAAACTAACAATATTCTTATATATATAATAGTATATTCTCTATATCTAACTAGTAATATATATTAAATATATATTATTCTCAAATATTAAGAACATAATGATATAAAGGTTGATTATTCTTTTATTTCTATTGAAAGTCTACTTAGATTTCTAAAGTATATTTCTCAAGAAGTTTCTAAGAAATATTATATAATCCTAGAGAAATCTTATAAGAAATCCTATTAGTTTTGAACAAAGAATTGTTATTATAAACTCAAGCCTTAAGGCTTAAATAAAATATTACTATTAAGACTCTATATAACTACTACCCCTATAGTCTAGTGAGGGATTTTCACGTTAAGTATAAATTCTTTAAATGTGTTATAATTCTTTCAAAGTATTACTAAAATATTTTCTATAAATAGCCATTAATATTAATAGACTTCTTATCTAAGTCTAGTTAAATAACAAATACTAGATTATATTAAAAGAATAGAAAATAATAAAATATAATAATAAGTACTAATACTCCAAAGCTTTTAATAAGAATTCTAATATATTGATAGTAAACTAATTTAACAGAAGAAAAAAGGTTAGTATCTTCTATATAGTATAGAAGCTTTAGTATAATTAGAATATTAATATACTTTCTAAATATCTTACTCAGTATTATAAGAATCCCTATTACAATACTTTAGCTCTTAAAAGCATTTACTACTTCTATTAGGAATCTCAATAGATATATGCTTAATTCTTTATAAAATTTAAATTTACTATAAGATTAATAAGTGACTACTTCTTAATAGAAAATATTAATTCAAATTACTTTTAACAAATCTTTCCCTTTTAAATTCAGATGATTACTATTAGTTATAGTATTAGTTAAGTAGACTGTTATCTTATAATTCAATATTATTACATAATGATAATAAATCTCAAGACTTTTAATATAGAATCATAAAGTTATAGCTAGCTATAACTTCTTTTCTAATTAAACTAAGTAGTCAATTAGAATAGAAATATATAAGGAATAAATATAGAGACTACTTAAGCTATCCTAATATTAGTATAATACTACTATAAAACTACTATCTCTTATTATTAGAAGCTAAATAGATAAATACCTATAGAGTCTTCTAGATTTAGCTCTCCACCTAAAAAGTAGCTTTATAAAATACTTAGTAAATAATCTCTATTATAGGGAAATATCTAGTTAGATATTATAACTTATATATATTTCTATAAGTAAATATAATTAAAAGGACTTCGTAGTATAATTACTAGTTTAGACTTAATTCTAACCTAGAAACTAATATAAGCTTTATAATAATTAGAAGATTATAGCTTGATATACTAGTAGTAGCTTCGAAGTATCAAATTTCCTATAGTAGTACTTATAATATTAACTTATATTAGGATACTATGAATATATCTTAATAATACTTACTATAGATATAAAAGAGAGTAACAGATTATAATAATATTACTACTAATAATAATAATAACAATAATTACTTATAAACTACTTCTAGCTATTATTATTATACTTAACCCCTATAACTTCAATATAAGTATTAACCTTATAAAAGCTATCGATAACTATAAGAACTATAATTACTTTTATAAAAGCTTAAAGGAGCTAGTTTTATATAAAAGCGGTTTTGCTACTTTCTCTAGTCTTTTTAAAATGACTATATATAATAAAGTTAAAGGGGCTACCTATAAGAAGCCTCAGGCGCTATATAGAAAGTATATAGGATAGGAGAATAGCTTGTATTATTACTATAGAAATACAAAATATATAGGATATTTAGAGCTTTGAAATGTAACTTTAAAGTATAGCTTATAACCTAGTTTATAACTTATATAGTTATATATATTCTATTATATAACCTTTTAAGTGTTGGATATACTTAATAGTTAGAAGAGGCTATTACTAATAGTTTCTAAATATAAAAGTATCTAAAATGTCAAAAGTATTTAAAATATTCAAAAATATTCCAAGGTAAAAGCAATAGAGCTTTTAAGCCTAAGTAAAAGTAACAAGGCTTTTAACTTTCCAAATATAGTTATCTAGTGTAAGTAATAATCCTAAATAGGCTCTACTATTTGAAAGTAGCTTCTCTTACTTTTTTTCAAACATTCTTATAAAAATAAAAGGATCTTGAATGTAGTTTTAGAAGTATTTCTAGTATATTATAGAATACTACTATTTTCTTGTTTGGTTTAGGGATATATAGCTACTTAAAATTGATATATAGTAGGCTTAAAAGTATGTTTATTAAGAGTATATTATACAAAATATAGCTATTAAGCTAAATGAGATTATAAGATTCATCTATTTTAGATTATTTCCTATTCATTATAACTCTTATATTTTATATATTCAATCATATCAGTAGTATAGAAGTACTATTTTAAGTATTTGATCCTAATAAGAGCTAAGGTTTAATTATGAAGTAATATATGTTTTAAATATATAAAGTCTATTCTTATAATAATTTAGAAGGTACATATTTGAGTAGTAATTAGTTATTAAAGTACTACTTATTGGTGAAGTTATGATCAAAAGTTAGACCCTTCACTCTTTCTAGGCCAAAAGAAATAATTATCTTTTTAATGGATTCTTACTATTGAAATATAAAGCCTAAGTGGTATTTCTTAAATATTGACTTCGCTCTATACCTAATTAAACTAAGGTATTATATATAGACTATTAAGCTTTTTCTATTCTCCTAGATATATTAAATAATTTAATATATCTAAAGAGTAATATTTGGATTCTTAATTACTACCAGCTAAGTCTATTATAGTCAACGAAACGCTATTTTAAAAGCAGCTGATCTAAGTGTAGGTAAGATAGAAAGTAAAAATAGAGTAAAGTTAAAAGAGAGAGGAAAAGTAATTAGTTTAATAGTAAAGTAAAGGTAAAGGTAAAAGTGTTATAAGGATATCTTCAAGAAGTTAATAATTTTTAATATTAAAAGGGATATACAAGAGTACTTAGAGACAAGTATATCTAAATTAGAAGGATTGTAAAAAAGGTTTTTATATATATAAGCTATATTTAGATTTCGGTAAAAAAGAGTTACTAAAGTTCTAATAGATTATTTAAATAGTAAAAGAAAGATCTATTAGTTTGTCTGGAAAGAAATACATACTATACATAATCTTACTATATAGATATAAAGTAGTATTCCAATTATTCGTTATTATTATTATAATACAATATAATATATAGTACTATATAAAACTCTAGGGCTATGATATAGCAATTACTTACTAATAACTATATATTTAGCTATAGATAGTACTAGATACTTAGTATTTATTACTAGTAAAGTATAAGAAATATACAAATATATATATAAAGTAATATATATATAGTTACTATATACTTTATAGTATAGTATAACCAATCCTAGGAACTTTTTCTTTTTACTATATACTTTAGTACTTATCTATTTATGTAAAATATAATACTTTTCATAATCCATACTTCTTCATTATAATGATATTTAAATACTAATTTAACTATTCTACTTAGATTACTTATCTCTCTATCCAAATAGCAATATAGTTTAAATTAATAAAGCTCTTAGAAGTATAGTTCAATATATATTTCATAAAACTATTAATAATATTATTCTCTCTACTGATCTACTATAGTTTATAAAACTTATAATACTTATATTATTACTTTGATAATATAATATCAATTATGATATATTTCTCCTTAGTCATACTAAGATTTATGAAATACTTATATAATAAATATAAGTTAGTATATATAATAATTAATATATAAACAGTTTCTAATATTAGAAAGTCTTCTTACATAGTAGAGCTATAATATGAATAAAGTCTATACTAATTACTATAATATAAACCCTTAAGACATATATATTCCCGCTTGATATAGTAGTTTAATATCTAGCCAGCTTTTACTATTTTATAGTAAGAGTAGTAGGTTTAAATCTTATAGTAAGTAAGTATAACTAGTAATTATAAACCTTCTAGTTATAAAAATTAGATATAGTAACTACTACTAACTATTATCTCTTACTTATAGTTATTAATAGCTAGTAACTATTAATAGGTAGTAATGAGTACTAATAGCTAGTAAGTATCTAAAACTATAAAATAACTTATTATAATTCTTAAAGAAGTAATTATAATAGATAAGCCTATACCTTCCCTCATACTATACCTTTTTATATTTATTAGTAACTATATTAACTAATTATATTTACTATATAAAGTTCCTTCTATCTAAATAGTTGCTGAATACTAGTAGTATCCACAGTGTTTATAAGGCAAGAGCTAATTACTAAGTATAGTTTCTTTCAAAGAGTTTCTAAGAAGCTTTTTACACTAAAAAGATTAAAGACCTTAAGTATAACTACTATAAAATAAATATTTTCCTAGTAAGCTTTTTATTTTTAATAGAAGAATAGGAAGTAAAATTACTATAGAAGTTAAATTAACTATTACTAGTAGTAGTCTCTTAGCTTAGGACTATTATAAGTATTAATTACGATAAGAAATTAGTATTGTTAGTAAATAAACTATTAATAAAAGTATAGAAGTATATTTTAGAGAAATCAAATAATAGAAAGGTAAGATTATAATTAAGATATCTAATTTACTATCCAAGATGTTTATTAAATATAGTAGCATTATTACTTAAAAACTATTATTTTTATAGCATATAAGAGAGGTTAAATAATATTTCTAATTAAAATATTAAAGTAGAATATATTTTATAAATATATTATTTGATATATATTTTCCTTAGTATTTCAAGTATTATGTATAGATTAGTAAATACTAGTCTTAATCTCTAGTACTTTGAACACAAGTAGAAAGTATTATTATTAAGCGATAGAATACTTCTATTAAATACTGATAATAGTACTTTTAAGAAAACTATCTTAGATTTAGCTCTAAATAAAGGTTTTTAGAACTCTTCATTTTCTTAATATAAGAAAGTAGGTTCCGAGAAGTTAAAGGTTCTATTAGTTTATATATTTGTAAAGCTAAAAGTATTATTTTTGAAGTATAAGATAAAGAGGTATAAAGTATATATTAATATCTCTATTTATAACTACTCCTTATAATATCTAAATCATGTTACTTTTTAGTATGTACTTATTTTAATGAAACTTTATAGTAGTATGATAATAATTATAATAAAACCCAAAAATACTATTCTTCAGTAGTTTAATAATAATATACTTTATAGATTCGATTTTAATTTAAATATAAACTTAATTAATATTATAAAATTATATTATTATATTACTATACAATAAAAGATTTAAAGTTATAGTTATAATAGACTATTAGCTATTTTATTAGACTATTAGTAACTATATTGATATTTCAAACTTACTATTATCTCTAAAACCTTAGATTATAAGTTTTAACTTCTTATATACTTTATGAGGATCTTTGTTTTTCATTCTAGTAATAATAAAAAACTTGAAATATTCATAGTCTTTATAGGAAATAGAATTATATTAAATAATTTCTATACTTTCTATAATACTATTAGTAATAGTATTCTCAATTTCTTTCTTAATGAATTCTTTAAATACTAGTCTAAGAATTATAATAATACTTTCTTATCAGAATTAGATACTAGTAATATATCTATTTATTTCCTAACTATAGAAGATACTATAAAGTAAAACTATTAAACAAAGTCTAGAAAAAGTAAACTAATCTTATAAGTTATATATTAAAGCATACTAGTAGCCCCCAGCTAGACTACTACTTAGGTATCTATAAAGAGGGGTATTTAGACTATAATAGCTAGGATCTTAGTTAGAAGAATTAGATTCAAATATACTAATAACTCTATACTTATATTTACCCCCTATATGGATCTATCACTTAGTTACTAAGTTAGCTTTAATATATTCAAATTTCTACTTATTCTTAGGAGTTCTAACTAGTAGGTTATATAGGAAGTATTAGTATTATAATAGTAGTAGTTTCAGGCTTTAGTATATATAGTATTAACGAAGTTATCCCAAGAGAAATATTAATATAATAGTGTGGAGATTTCAATATATATAATATCAATAAGGCTACTATAAGAAGCTACCTAATAAGCTATTATAAGAAGTATACTAAAAAGGCACTAATATAGTACTAGTATAATAGATAATAAGATTTCAATATAAGTAGTATTAATAAGGCTACTATAAGAAGATATAATATTAAAGCTATTAGAAAAAAGAGAAACTACTAAGATTAAAACTACTATAAGAAACTATAGTAAATTTATTATAAAACAAATATACTAGAAAGGCACTAGTATAATAATAGTATAGTAGATAACAGAGATTTTAATATATAATATTTATAAGGCTATTATAAAAAGCTATAATATTAAGACTACCTATTAATAATAAGGCTGGTAAAAAAACGAAAAGCTACTAGAGGGGCACTAGTATACATATATAAGTATATAAATATAGGGATTTCAAAAGAAAAGCTATAATAATAATACTACTACTATGAAGAACTACTATAAGAAGCTACCTACTAATGACTAAGATACTAAAAGAATAAAAGACAACCTAAAAGGTATAGATATATATATAGGTTATTCTTAAGGCTACTTATTAATATTAAAGCTATTAGAAAATAAGAGATAACTAGAAAAATACTAGCATATATATATAAATATAAGGATACTAAGTAAGTAGATACTTGAAGGTTTTTCAAGTAGCTACTTTAAAATAGCTATTTTAAACACCCTAAAGATATTTAGAAGTATATTATATAACTATATATAATTACAAATATAAAAAGTTTTAAAGGGGTACTTTTAGTAATATAGAAAACAAGTAGTATATTATAAATATAATAGGTAATATATCTTTATAACTAGAGGTAAAGAAGAAGCCTTTTTAATATCCCTATAGCTAAAATAATTAGGAAGTAGCTAAGGTATAATTATAGTTAGAATATATTTAAGAAGTTAATTTTAACTAGGTACTAGTATTAAGAGGCTAGACATGAAGCCTAAAAAGGACTCCTAAGTCCTAATTAAAGAAGGAATACTAAAGAGTTGTTATTATTAATACTTTATAGTTAGCTATAAGGATTTTAGGACTATAAAAGCCTTAAGGCTATAAAGGCTTAAGAGATAGTATAAGAAGCGTAGTAGAAGAATAGTAGATTTAAACTATAAGAAATTCAAAACTATAGAATTATAGTTACTTAAGAGGGGAGATAATAGCTACTAAGAGGCTATAAGGCTATATATTATATATATGAATATTACATTATCTATAATATAAAAATTAAAATTACTATATAGTAGCTAATACTACTAATATAATATAGAGAAATTATAGACCTTATAATTTTGAATATAAGAATTACTAAAAGGGTATTAGAAAGCTATAGTAATAGTAATATATAAAAGGCTAGTAGTATATTAGAAGCTATATTAATAAGAGTAGTAAATAAAAAGCTATAGTAATAAGAAGTTATAATAATAAAAAGCTATAATAATAAGAACCTATAACAATAAGAAGCTATAAATATAACTTTAAACAAGAAGGAGATTACTAGAAAAAAAAAAGTACAGCTATAATAATATATCAATAGTAATAATAATAGCAATAGTAATAATAAGAAGCTATAATAATAAGAAGCTAGTAGTATATAAGAAGCTAGTAGTATACAAGAAGCAAGTAGTATATAAGAAGCTATGTTAATAAAAGCGGTATATAAGTAGCTATATTGATAAGAAGATTGATAGTAATAATAATAATATATAGTATAACTTTAAACTTTATAAAGATATTACTAGAAAGAAAGTAGTATAATTATAATAGGAGTATCAATAGTAGTATATAAGAAGTTATATTAATAAGAAACTATATTAATGGAAGTAATAATAATAGTATATAAGAAGTTCTAATAATAAGAAGTTTTAATAATAAGAGTTTTTAAAAATTAAAAACTAGTAGTATACTAGTAGCAGTTTAAAAAGCGATAAAAAGGACTAGTAGTATAATAGTAATAATAATATATAAGAGCTTATAATAATAAGAAACTATAGTAGAAATATTAATAAAAAAGAGATTACTAGAAGAATCGTAATATATAGAGTTTTAATAATAAGAAGCTAGTAATATAAGAGAGGTTTTTAAGAGATTCTATAAATAGTACTACTCTTCCTACTATAAAGGCAGAAGTTTAATAAGAATACTAAAAGTCTAAAAAGTATAAAGAGTATTAGAAAGCTAATGAGAAGACTAGGATATATATTATAGGAAAAAGATCTAAGAATAGTTTTAATTAAACTATAAGACTATAGGGATATAGTTTATAAGGGGGGGAATATATTAGAATATACTAATAGCCTCTAGCTAAACTACTACTTAGGTATATATAAAGAGGGGTATTTAGGCTACAATAGCTAGGATTTCAGTCAGAAGAGTTAGATTTAAATATATTAATAATTCTATACTTATATTTACCCCCTATATAAATCTATTACTTAGTTACCAAGCTAGCCCTAATATTTATAATTGAGAAATATAGTAACTTTATAGAATATTACTAAGTGAAATAATATATTACTAATTACCAAAAAGGATATAGATAGTAATAATATTCCGTAGTAATTACTATATAATTAAAAGCTTAAAAATAGCTATAAGTAAGCTTATAGTTATGATATAAAATCACAAGCTTCCATTTACTACTAAGTTACTACTTAATTGCCAAATAAGCTAAAAAACAAAATATAGAACTAATATTTATAGTTTTAAGAATATTTGAATATTATTCAATATTCCTGGCTCTTCCTTTAGAATTCATACAAAAGCTAGTAATTAGAAATCTCTATTAGATTTATTCTAATATATAAAAAACTCTATTTCTATTATTCTAATAAAAGTAATAAGGATTTCTATAATGTTTCTATTAGGATAAATCGTATACAAATCGTTTTATAAATATATACTTATTTTACCTTTTTACCTCTAGTGATTCTTAAGTAAATAAGGTAAATATATGGAGGTTTATTCTTTTATAGGATATTAGAAGTAGTTTAAGCTATATATACTATGATTATGACGCCTTATATATTATAGTTATAGTATTTAATACGCTATAGTTATATCATAATATATAGTATATTTTGGCTTATATATTATAGTTATAGTATATTATATACTATAGTTTTAGTAATATATATATTATATTAAAGTTTATATATTATAATTATAATACTTTACATACTATAATTATAGTAGCTGATGTACTATAGTCATAGCTAGACTTCTAGTAATATAGCTAGAATTCTAATGATATAATTAGAATTCTAAAATAAACCTTCTATGTAAGAATTTTAAAATTTCTATCAGTAATACTTTAAAATAATCAATTAAATTATTAACTAAATTACTACTTCTCCTTTGAATTAGCTATTGTTATTCTAAATATTTTGAATAAGTCCTTATATTAAGAAACCCACTTTTATCATATTATATTTCTTTTAATTGCATAATTACTTAAAATAGTAATTCGACTATTAATTTACCTATTTATTTATTTACTCTAACAAATTATAAGCCTAGCTCTTTTTAATCTAAAGATTCTATATTTTATGATCTAGAGAATTATCCTTTGTAATTATTTATAAGAATTAAATATTCTAATAATACTTATAAAACTTTCTATTATTTTAATACTTTTATATAAATTTAATATCCTATTAGAACTTTATTATTTATATATATAATTAACCTTTTTTAATAAGCTATTTTTATATTTAGAAAGCTAAATATTCTATTTGAATTAACTCCTTCTAATTCTTTTGATATTTAGGATTAAATCTTAATTAATTATGTTTTTAAATTATATTTAAATTTATTTCTTCTTTAATTTTAAATTAGTTTAATATTATATAATGAGTAAATGATATAATACATGGTCTAAACATAGGTTGTTGAAAGGTATGATCTATTCAAACTAGAATGAAGTATTTAAATATATATAAATAAAATAGTTAGATCTTATATAATTCCTATATAACTACTTAGTAGACTCTATATTATACTTATTCTTATATATCCCCCTAGTAGTAGAACTACTAGAGATAACTTCATATTTTATAAATTATTCTAAATAGTATATTATTATAACTAAAAAAAGGTAAATATTCTTTAAATATACTTTAAAGTATCTAAATAAAAGAAATCCTTTATTATAATAAACTTATTATAATTTATTATATATTTAACTATCTTTTGTTTTATTTTTAATAACAATAACTAGTTAGCTTTTT